>VMDR010028045.1:0-13321 GCA_007922815.1 Macrotus californicus
CCTACAGAAACCAAACTAGAACACCAGACATTCCTCTTAACTAATAATCTTTCTCTTCTGTCCAGAATGCCAAAAGAAGCTCTGAAATATCTATTAAGAAACATGAAGAGGCTCTATAATGATTGAATCTGGAGTTCACCAAATTAAAAAAAAATAAAGCTACTTGGTTAACGAGGACATTTTATAACATTAACAATGAAAAATGAACATGAAGCTTAAAGCATGAAAAGAGAAGTTCATTTGTCTTAAAACAGACCACAGTATCTCATTTTTCCATACAACCTTACATGAGGATTAAACTATTCCATTAGTATTCCATTAGCGAATTAAGTTTAGCACTTTTATACCAACTCACAGACATCATTTTCATTAAATTTCACAATTATAGAGCCACATAATCTTTCTATTATATTGTCCTAATTAAATAGTTTCCTCTTCAATCAGATGCTACTGAACAAAAGGCAGATCCAAATAAACGGAAAGTGAGCCAGGTAATAGCCTTTGATAGATTATGTAGAGAGCAACAATGACATTTTGACGGAAGAGAAAGCTAAATTGGAAAAAAAAGAAAAGTAAAACAAAGTAGTAAAGAAGAAAATATACACACATAAAACAAGAGAGTGAAAACATGGGGGCTAGGGGCAGAGAGAAGAGGAAGAGAAAAAGACGAGGAAGAAAGCGAGGAAGGAGGGAGGGAAGGGAGGAAGTACAGGGGAGCATGGTAATTTTAAATCAATCCCAGATTTGAAAAACTTGAAAGTGAGAGTCCATTAAAGAGCTGGAAAGACCCACACCCTATCAACATTTCTCCCTTCTCATTAACATTCCTTCCTCAGCTACTCACGTAAATGCAGCCATGTACCTGGTGTAGGACATCAGGATAGGATAAGCAATGCATGACAAATTGTATGATAAGGTTCCTACTGTGGTTCTGAAATAATCACTGTAAATCATTGGATCAGTTACACGATCCCTGGGGGTCTTACCCTTATGTGCCTTCCTTTTCTGTGTTTATTAATAAATAAATGTAAAGACTGTTTTTAGCTTTAAGATTTTAAGTTATTTTAATGTCTCTCTCACTCTCTCTCTCTTCTCTTTATCTCTTTCTTTCCCTCCATCTCTATCTTTATTTCTAAATCTTAGAAAATTCTCACAAAGAGACAGACTTATCCTTGTGCGGCCCTCAGTCCTTGGGTACTGTGGACAAAAAGAAGGGGGATTCTATTGAAATTAACCTCACAGGACAATCTGATAACAAATTCCTAACTAGGCAGGTCATGGTGGGTAGTCATGCCTGGGGCATATAACTACTTTAGTAAAAGACTTATCTTTGCCTTAAATAAACCCTGTCCATTATTTCTATGAATCTATGTTAGCATATCTTTGAAATACTTCTTTTTAAACTCCTCCTTCACACCCTATTCAGGTCCTCCTTCTAAAGTGGACCACCCTCAAGCAAGCACATCATCTTAACTATCCTGTAATCCCGTCATTGCTTTATCCCACCTTCATGTAACCTTCCTTATATTCCCTCTTAGATCTCAAATGCATAAAAGAAACTGCAAACTGCTATTCTCTGAACATCTGAGATCTTACTCCCAGCATGTCATCAGTTCTGCTCAAATAAACTCATAAAAGTTCTCTACAGGTTTGGACGTTCTTACAATGACAGTTCCTATCTTAGGCGTTTATCATCCCACCCCATATGTTTGATTCAGAGCCTTCCGGCAGAGCATGCTGCATTAACCAGTCAGAATTGACCTAAAAATGATGACTATGCAGGAAAATTTGCCTTCAGTGCCTCTTCATTCATTCCTCTTTGCTGCTCACAAACATGGCTACTGCATCCTTCCACCTCCCTCCCCTGAGTTCCTGCTGCGCCGCACCTGTGGAACATCCTGTCCTTGATAGCACTTCTTGTCACCTGGACTTTCTCAGGGCACTATTATTCCCATAGCACCCTGCTATTCACCAGTTGCTGAGTGGCTGATATTGCATAATCCAATAATGTCACCACTGTGAATGTTTTAGCAAGCTCCTAAATTAGCCCGTCCTCACATGGAGAGCTAGCATGAATGTGAATAAACCCAGGTTTGTACCCATCTTTGAATATTCTGGGGTTGTTCTGTTGGTACCAAAGAGTCATAGAGTTAAGGAGTCATTGATAGTTTGGATGGAGTTTTTTTTTTTCTGAAAAGAATCATTATGCAACCATCAGTCATCTTGGGAAGAGCTTAACATTGAACAAGAAATGAACAAGTAGGGAAGTGAGACTTAAGAAAAATTTTCTTCATTCAAACTAAGGTTTGTTTGAATTCAAGGAGTTGAAACTTTGGGGTTCTGATGAAAAGTGTTTGACAGATCCTTTTAAAAAACCTATCTTCTAGGTTTCTATATTTTGAGAAGAATACTAAATGGATTTGCAATTTCCATAAAAGACTTCCAGAAAGCCCAGTCCTACCCTTCACTTAAAATTATCTCCCAAGCTGGTCAGACATGTAGTCTAATATAAATCTATTCTATCAAATTAAGTTCATAGTCTACAATGAGTATTTGTTAAAGTTCTTAGGCCAATTAACTGAACCAGAAAGCTTTCCAAACATAACTTGCTAGGGGAATAGATTGTTCTATTAAACATTTGTTTCGGATGTACCTAAATTATTTTAAATTTAAATTTATATGGCATTAGATATGATGTTTACTTAAAAAATTTCTTAAGTTATCGGAAGTAGGCATAATTTAACATTATTCCTGTTATTATTTATTACCTTCAATTTTACCATAATAATATTTTCAGGAACTCCTGAAATATGTAGGCTATATCTCTCTGCAGAAAGTTGCCATATATATATTTTAAAAATCCCTTTGGACTACTTAACATTTTCTGTCTCCTTTCTTGTTATCAGGCATAATGTGATTTGCTCTCTGTCTTGTCTCTCATAACCTATTTCAATTCTTCCTATTGATGCATTCTATCTATTGCAGACTTGCAAACTTAGTGGCAAGTAGTTATATTTGTGTTCAAATGGTACCATGAGTAATTTTTGAGACATTGAATGAGGGCCATTCTTATTGACACATGCTTTAGAACTTCTATTTTTTGTTCACTCATACATATTTCAGATTTTACTTTATTCCCAGACCTGTTTGAAGTCTGTATGTTTAAAATTGCCAGATAAAGAAATTCCAGTTTGTTAAGATGTCTAGAAGTCAAAAGATGGAAGCTTGCTGTGGGATCATTATTTCATGACAGATTAGATGGCTTTTGTCATTATTGTTAATAAGGCAAACTTTCACTTTTATGTCATTGTCTGCCTGACAAATTGATAACTGCTTCTTTTGCTCTATTCTTCATTATCTACTACCTTTCTCTTTCATCGAAATGCTTAATAGCTTTTACTCCAGCAGGCACTTGATTAAAAGTCATTGAGAATCATTCAATGAACAACACACTGTCTGAGTACAATTAAATTTTAAAAATAAAAATAAAAGCCACCACCTGATTTCAGTCTTGCAGAGGACAACGTAGTTTGTCAGGAGCAGAGAAGAATGCTCATGTGCCTGCAAACAGACGGTCTTGGCAGCATAACTTCACTCTGGCTTTAATGTTAACTTTTGATTAATTAGAAGATTTTTGTTTAGACAATAAATTATTCCTCCCAAATTGCAGGTTAGGGTTTGAAATAGCTTTTTGATTATTTGTCTTTTCAAAGTAGAGAGTCATTAAGATCCAAATTAACTGCTATATGTGGGATTTCTTTGCTTTGAAACTGTTCAAAATGTGTTTCAGGAGATGAATGGCCTGGTCAAGGACTATGGGGCAAGTTAGTTGACGTTATTTGAGGATGCATGTGCTCTGTCATCTATCTCAGAAGGAAGAATGGTCCTGTCCCAATAAGGTGACAACTAGAGACATACCAATAAAAAAAGTCATGCAGGTTCTATAAGGACCGTTTTCTCTGGTTATGTGCTATGTGAACTGCTGTCACTGAAGCAATGGTAAATCAAGCACTAAGTTCTTGGTCGGGTGGTAAATGACCAGTTCCGCCTGCTCCTTCAGTGGAGCTAGGTTACCACTGCCACAGTTTAGCATCCTTTTATGCTATACATCTTCACACTCAGTCCAGACTGTGTGCCATTTCAACTAATGGCTTGACACCATTGAACCAACAGCCAGACATTCGCTACAAATAGAGACAGGCTTAGAGAACAGCAAAAGAATGAGGAGTTAGTATATTCTCCTAAGTAAGCCTGTATATATAGCCTTTGATGCCTAGGGGATAGAAAGTTAAAAATTACAGTGTGGGAAAGACAATTCAGGCTGACTTATACATAAAACACATTTCAAGATGGATGACACTGAACAAAGAGCCTCAAATAACACTAAAGGCCTTTGTTGGCCTGCAAAGGAAAATAGAAGGGCAAGAAAGCTATGAGTTGAAAGTATTATGTTCCTATAGTCATTTTTTTCCCAGCTATTTTAGCCCATTGAAAATGTCCACATTTTATTTGTACAAAAGGCAGCATTTGTGATTCCCATGACCTCTTTCTCTGATCTTGTTTTGGCCTGAAATAAAGTGTCCCTTACCTATAACCTATATCTTCATGAAAAAGGTTTTTAGGGATACTGCTTCTGGGTGGGATCTGGGAAGTGCTAACAGATTGCCAAGGAAATCTGAACTTCCCCAGCCTGGATGTCTACTGCTGTGGTCCCAAAGACTTAAAAACATGGCTTCTTGCGCCAACATCGGCCCGCGCAGGAATGGCATGCCTGCTGGTGTGTGTTCAGGGCTCACTCTTCTTGGAACATTATTCCAAGCACTCTTTATGTATTAATTCATTTAATTCAAGTTTAATTTCAAATATCAAATTCTTAACACTTGTTTCTATTTTTTTTTAGAAACCCTGCTTTTCTTTAATGATTAATATGAAGGGAGAAGGAAGACCTCAATACTGACTTTCAGAGAGAGGAATGGTGTTGGAAGTGTGTGCTTGTGGGGAAGGGACAGCATGTGGGTTTTGACCTGCCTGACTATAGAGTGGGGTCCAGGTCATGGAACAGACAGTAGTGTGCAGTCTGGGTCCTAGAACAGTCTTGGAATCTGCATTAGGAAACCAACCTAATGCCAGCTTTCTACCTGTGACTCTATTTCTGGCCTGTAGGAAATCTGTTAATTGTATGGCTCTCAGATGCCTGACCTCCTGAACTGGAAAAATAGGGGCAGGACTAAACTGTTTTTAAGGTTGCTTTTAGCTTTAACATTTGGTAGTCGTGATTTTAGCATGTGATGAACTTCTAAGTGAAGAAGAAAGAATAATCAACAAGGCAGTTTGCTGTAGAGCTGAAGACCTATGCGGAGAGTGTGAACAGCGCCATTAAAACATAGATGGGCATGTTATATTTGATTTTGCATTAGCCTTACTTAGATAGCTTGTTTCTGGTTGCTCAGCAAGAACTAGAAGCTTCTAAGTAACTTTTAATTTAGTCAATCTTTGAAGTCAAACTAATTTTTCTTTCTATGCATTTATTATTTTGAGTCAGATGAAAATAAATTTTACTTAAAATTATAGAATAAAATTATAAAAACTCCTTGGAGTTAATAAGTATGACCACGTTAATGAAAAGAAGAGTAAAAAACAAAACAGTACACAAAATTTTGAGCTCAGAAACAGCTTGCCCGTTTAACATTGGGAGGTATGAGCATTGACATTAGCTCATTTCAGTGTGGCGGTGCCAACCTTCAAAGGTCATTGTGAAGATCAAATGAGTTCATGTACTTGAAATGATACAAGGTATTGGTCGAGGGTTTCTTTCATTTCCAGGGGTGGGAGCAGATTTTTACATGGAGCTTCAACACTGATCTCATATATTTGAAATCCTAGAAAACCAAGTATTAAACAGGCAGGGCCCCTAAGATACTGTCCTAAGTGAGGAAAAGTATTTTGCTCACACTTTCTAGTAACTGGCATGTCCTTCACATTAACACATTGCAAATGTCTTATGAAAAGATGTGTTCTCTCAAGCCTTCTTCTGAATTATTTTAATTATGTAATCAGATGAATTCCATGGGGCAGATAGTTGTAATGAATATTTGGGACTTTAAACACAGAAGTTTAAAAAGGGGAAATTTAAAAATAACTTTTGGTAAGAAGAAGGTAATGTGTAGAAATTTGGTCTCTTGAAAACCAGAGAAGAAAGACAGATGATAAAAGGATCTCTGAGTGAGACCTGGGGGGATAGTGGGGACAAGCTGAGTAAACGAACTGAGCCAAGATTTATGGTGGCTTCTGGGGGATGTTATAGCCTTTGAGGTTTTTTGAACTGAGTTGAAGGCTAGTTTGAAAACCTGTAAGACTTAGTGCTCCGTTCTGTCCTATTTTTTTTTTTTTTACCTTGTAACAAGTTAAAGCAAAACAGAGGAATAAAAAGAATTACCTGGATATGCCTGAAATTCTTCATTTTCATTTATAGCCAATATATAGCTAGTAGGCAGCCAAAAGCCCATGTGAGCAAATCAGATTACTTTACATAACTCTATAGAAAATTCTGTACAACTATTCTATTGATTGGCAGGCCAAACAGGACCTCCATCATTCCAGGACTTCTGGTGTCTCACTTCTCTAGGACCTCTCCTGACTTCAAGGAGATCTCAATAGTAGTGACGCTGGTTCTCCTGCCCTGGAGTCATACAGTCTGCTGTGAAGATAGCACCGCCACAGACTGCCTGCTCTCCACCCCACCTCACAGCTTATCCTGTGTCAGGCTTGGACCAACTTTAGACTCCAGGACTCTGGTTTGCCTTCCTAAGCTCCAATCGCCTGTGGGCATTTCTGCCTCCTCAGCAGAACTGCCAGGAAGAATATAATAGACCAACGCCCATACCAGCCCCTCTATCAGCACTAGATGTCTCCTCCTGTTCTAGAAAAAGTAACCCCTTTAAGTTATTTACAGGCAGTCTACCTACACCCGGGAATTTCCTATTTTTTCCTAAGGTCTTGGGAGGACCAAAAAAGTGACCTTAACTTTCTATTTTGCTACTTGCTTTTCTCTAAGACAAAGAAGTACAAGGCTATGTATCTGCTCAACTAGGGGAACAGTAAGGGGAAAGAAGAAACAAGAAAAAAATACATGATGCCTACATACATAAAAATGTAATGAGTCTAAATAAGTTGAGAATAACACCAACTTCTATATACCAGTAGGTGGAGCTGTAAACTATCAAATAACTAGTGGATAAGGTTTTAGGAACAAAAATAAAGACTAAACATTATGTGATATTACTATTCACCATGCACAGGTCCAAAGGTTTTTAATGTATGGACTCAATATACCAAATACCTTTTTAAGCAAGTAATGTTATTATGCCCATTTTATAGATGAGCAAACCAAAGCTCAGAGCCGTGAAGTAACTTGTCCAACGTCACACAGCTCGGAAGTTCAGGTAGGCGCTCAATCAGAACCTAGAGTGGCCTTCAGAATCACACTCCTACAAACAGAATACAAATGCTTTACATTCCTCTCCATCTATAGTAAAGGAATCTCTCTTTCCTCCCTCTTTCCTCCATCCCGCATTTTATAAACAGTAAAGAATTAAATACAAATCTTCAAGTCCTTTGCCATGTGTTGACTTCAGATAGAATAGAAATAATCGTTACATTCTGCCTTTCCTATGCTTGGCTCTCAGACAAGTGATTTTTAAATGAGCAATTTCCTCTCATCTTTCTATCTCTTTTTCTCATGCAGTTCCCTCTACTCAGAAGCCATCCCTTGATCCTCTTTATTCAAAAGGTACTTGTCCTTCAAGTTCAGGTCCATATGTTGCACACTCTATAAAGTCAATCTCATCCCACTCTATGCAGAGGTCAGTATTTTCATATTGGTTTTCTTATGCGTCTGCTATACCGATGATCATTTTCTAATTATAATATACCTAATTGTGTGCCTGGTCCTACACAATGTACATTTCTTGAGGTAAAGGTTATCCTATGTCTTCACTTTACATCTTAGTACCTCACACTGGGGTAACAACAATAGGTACTCAATGTATGTCTTTTAATTTTTTTTTAAATGAATGAGCCATTTTTACAGGGATCTAGGGGGAAGAAAGAAAAAAAAGTAATCAGTGTCTCCTGCTGTTGGAATTGTTGAGCTTTGGAAGGGGTTTGTAGCACATGTTTTGAAATTTATACTCTTCTTGCCTTTTCCCAAATAGAAGCAGCTGTCCCCTAAATTGAAGACAGAAACTTGGTCTGAAAAGCGACACTTGCTCTGTGCGTGCAGATGTCTCTGAGAACAGCTTGTGTGGGTGCAGATGCACCTGATAGTGAATACTAAAGGCTTGGCCTGCTTCATTTCTCACTTTCACAAGGAATCATATTTAAATAAATTTTGTCTCACCAAATAATGATCTCATCTCTACTTTGCTAAATACCACATTTTCTTTAACAGACTGTTTTCAGGGAATTGCTGACTGAGAAAGTGGTTGAGGATAAAGGGTCATAGTCTCTCCAGACTATGTGTCTCCAACTGCAGATAATCTCAAGAGGCACCTTAACTAGAGAGCTTAAACCCAATTCTTCAGCTAGCTCCTGTTTACTTAAAAGGTGCTATTCAAACAGGTCTGGCTAAGTTTTCCTCTGAATCAGAGAACTCAATAGACTAACTCGTGTCCACATGCTGTGATATATGCCTGCCTAATTTTTGGTTGACCCAGCTTCTGGGGCACTCCACCGTGCTTTATTTTTAGCTGGAAATGCTGTGACTGTTTGATTAGAATAAAGTTTCTGCTAGGCAATGACAATATTATCAGATTGCTCTCTGTGTTTAGAAATAGCTTCTGTTCAAATCTCATTTCCACTCAAGGATCATTTCAAAACAGAAAAATCATTATTTACATTTCAATTACACCTCAAGGAATAGGTTTCATTAGGGTTCACAAGTGATTTTGGCATGGGCTCATTGTTAGGGTAAGAAACAATAGAACAGGGTGCATGAATACTGAGATTCTGGCCCTATTTTTGCCATATCACTTTGATTTTGATGTTTGTTACACGCATTGACACAGTTCTTACTATAGACAACAATGACCCCCATAAAACGAAATCAAATGGGCGCTGATCAGCCTAGATCTTACTTGATCTCCTGGTAGCACTCGGTACTGTTAACCACTCTTTTCACTTTGAAATGCTTCCTCTTCTCGTGCTCCCTGTGACACCCCATCTTGTCCCCATTCTTATGCTCTAAAACAGAGCAGTGAAGAGATTTCAGCATTTAAAGGTCTGAGAGAGGAGAATGAGACCACAGAGAATATCAGAGGGAAACTCTTCTCTTCCTACTTTATTCCATTGTGTCCATGGCTTTTTCATTTGCTCTTGATATGCAAATCACTTTCAGATTTATACATACCTTTAGTCTTATCTGTCCTCTGAGGTCCAGATCCATGTGTCTCCCTGCCTACTCAATTTCCTAATATATTGTCCAGCTCTCGCACATTCTGACAAAAGTAGGCTTGTGCTCTAGGGCATCCTTAAGTCTATTTTCTGGCCTTCCTATCTTGCAAAACAAATCCACTACTTCGTGTGCAAACCAGAACGCTAAGGAACATTTTAAGTATCTCTCAGTCTTTATTTGCCCTTATTTAATTAAATTACGAAATTCTAATTTATTTTATGAACACCTCTGGAGTCTAATTACTTGGCTTTCCCTCATTTCCACACCCTAAAAAGTTCCAGTCCTTTCCCACCCCCAACGTCACACAGTCCTTTCATCAACCATTTTACACTGGGTAACCAGAATGACATTCTAAAATTACAGATCTGATCATGTGGCACCTCTAATTAAACTTCTCAATGAATTCCTATTGCTCTGAGAATAGAGACCTAGATTTGTAAAATAGCCTGCCAGGCTTCACTTGCTCTGGCCCCTGCCTCTTCCACCTCACCTCATGCTTCTTCCAGCTCTCAGTGGTTCAGCCACTCTGGCCTTTCTTTGGCTTCTCCAACATGCCAATCTCCCTCCTGCTCCAGGGTTTCCCCTGTGTTACTCCCTCTGGATGCAAAGCGTTTCCTGGTGCCCACTTTACCTAGTTCACTGTGGTGTGGAGGTCAGCTCCAATGCCATGTCTTTTAGGAGGTATTTGCTGGACCTACAGATAATGCCATGTCTTTAGTGATAATCTTCCATAGAACACTTCAATGCAGTTAAAAACAATTCTGTTTAATTAATTGTTTCTCCATTTATAAACTCAGTAGACTGTCAGTTCTCTGAGAAAAGGGCCCCGTTATTTCGTGTTTGCTACACTATCTCCCATAGCTAATGTCAAAGATAAACACAGTTTGATGTTAAGGTGGTGAAAAGAGATTGTATTTATTAACTACTTAGAGTGGGGAAAGGGCTGCACTCCATTCTGACTTGTGCAGAGGTGACTGGACATTCTAGAGGAAGAACAAGGGCGAGCCACCGGCTCAGCGGTCAGTGTTAATGTGATTAGTCCAGTGCATTTGCTAGCTAGCAGTAGGGAAGTGAGGGTTCTGCCTCCCCCAGAGACTGGGAGACAGAGCCCTCACCCCCTTCCTGATGATTACATACCAAAGGAATAGCTCTCAGGTGCTTGGAAGAGATACATATTCACAGTGGAAAACCTTTTAGAAAAGCTCTAAGAAAGAGAAGGTCAGGGTCAGGTGTTGGCTGGAACAATTAAATTTTCCTAGCAGTGTTGAGCTTTCTCAGGACAGGCATTTCAGTGCCTGGGGTCATCTTAGGGACATGGCCTTTGGCAGCTAGAAACCATGCTGCAGTTGGGTCATTCTCTTCGTGCAGGGGTTTGGACGGACTGGCTATTCACTGAGAGTGCTGTTCTCACTCACACAGGGCCTACCTGGTGTAGGTACTCAGGGAACACCTGCTGAATAACTGAGTGAATCCTGAGCCCCTCAGGGAGCATGCTCCGAGCACTTGCTAAGGAGAAGAAGCTGGGCATGATACAGCACACCCCACTCTTCTCAAACACCTTACCGTCAGCATTTCTAGCTCATTTGGTTATTATATTTATTAAGGAAGGACTGCGGGATATTTAACAGGACAAGTTAGACAAAGTGAGTTTCAGGTTCATTTCCCATTACTCTGTCATTTCATTGTGTTCTCTGCCACTATGCCCATATCTCCACCCTCTGCTGGATAATCTGAAAGCTGGGACACTTCTGGTTGCAGGTACAAAGAGCTGATCCAAACTGACTCAGTGCAGAGAGAATTACTGGCTCACACTGCTGAAATGTCTCGGGAGAGAGCTGGCTGCAGTCCTGCGGTGCTGGAGATTATAGATGATGATTTCAGGGCTCGGTTCAGGCTCTGTCTCTGGCTCTGCCTTCTGCTGCATTGGCTTTAGTCTCGGGTCCCACCTGCTTGCAAGATGACGGGAACAGGTCCAGTTTGTACAACCAGTGAAGTTTATATTCAGCAGCAGAGAGGAAACCCACTCCTCCAAAGGCTCAAACAGAAGTACTTGCATTGAAGTTTTGGAGCTCTGATTGGCCTGGTAGAAGCATGTGCCCATCCCCACACCATCCCGTGTTAGAGGATGGAATGAGCTAACTGGTTTATAGGCATGGCTCACATGTTCTATTACTGGGTCTGGGATAGAGTGAGCTTCCTATAATCTACAGTCCTCAGAGTAAGGGAGATGGATGGGAGCCCTAAACAGACATGGGGACTGTTTCTCACAGTGTTTGATGGGATGGCTTGTAGCTCAAAATACAACAAATATACTCTATATTGACTTCTTATTGCATTCTCCAGGTACACAGGTACCTTCTCTGTCAATATGTTACAAAAAAGTGGTATTTTAACAAAGTAATTTTTATTCATTTAGTAATATATTTTTAAGTGTTAGATATCATGTAGGTTTCTCAGCTCTTTGCTGTTAAGTATTTTTGTTGAATTGTTTCAAAAATTAAAATGTCCATGAGCTCCTCCCCACTGCCTCCATTTTAGGAACAGTGACGAAAGTGAAGTTGTCCCTGATTAAGTTCCGAGGGAATTCCATGGACATTGTGTGGTGTCCTCAGTGTACGTGTGACCTTATTTCTCCTGGCGTTATCCATACTTCTTTGTGTGAAAGAGCTTGAGAAAGAGAGACACGTGGCTTATCCATTAGGATTTCCAACTGTATGAATTCAGATGTTAGGTTTGAGTTCAGACTTCAGTAGAGGGAGAGAGTAGGCATTTATTTTTCTTCTTTAAGACATGGAGAGACATTTTGTGCAGTAATAGTTTTTCTGAGCCTAACAGCACCTGCCAAAATAACACATTTGTAACCAGAAAGTAGCTCAGCTCATCTACCAGAGTCACTTTCAATATATAATTAGAATTCTGCTGCTTCAACTCTGGGCTCTAATGTCAGAATTATTTCTGGCTGTGTATCACAAACACGATTCTATTTAGTATACATGGCTTTCTTGAATGCTTTGTTCTGGGAACCATTTACCATTGATTTGTGTCCAGGTACATTTATCATGTTAGCCCAGCACAGTAATTAAATGGTTGGAGTCATTCTGTATATGAATACTCTGTGCTCATTATTATCATTCCACTTAATTCAGCATCATCTGTAGACTTCTAAATATTGCTTCTGCATCATCTGGTACATACTCAATAACATTCCTGCAATTTAAATGTCTTTCATTTCCAGCTGTGATTTTTGCTCCTAACGTTGCTTCAATTGTAGATCACAATATAGATTTGTGTAGTAATAAAAATGCAGCTCTGAGGAAGACTTAAATACTTCATATATAAAAAAAATACTTCATATAGTTTGTCCAGTGCCTTTAAAATGAATCTCATTTCAAAATATTAGATTTCATTTTATTTTCACACATTATTGAGAAAAATGTTCAGTCTTTCTCTAGTGCTTGATGGGCCTTGTACTGAAAATATGAAAATGTTCTGCTTAGTTCTCCTGTTGCAGGAAGTGTAACTGACTGGCAACTCCAGCTACTAGCCCTCTGGATCCACCACATTTCCACCAAGGTCATGCCTCCTGAGACTGCCTCCCAGGCAATGCCTGACCATTGTGGGGCTGAAAGCAAGCTCATTACAGTAAGATATGTTACTCTTCCGACAGGTGACTTGGACGTGGGGCTTCCCATCAGCCTTGCCAAACCTTTCTTCAAACTGTGCTGCATTTGGAGCCTCTTCCTACCCTAGTCCTTCTCCCATCTCTCCTTTCTTAGGCCCATGCCTGCATCACAACCTGAAAGCTGTCCCTGTCCCCTGCTCTGTCTCCCAATACACCTTTGTCATTTCCAATCCCATCTTCATGTCTGC
>VMDR010028046.1:0-13321 GCA_007922815.1 Macrotus californicus
AACTCTGGGTTGCAGAGTCTGTCTCGCTCCCCAGTTGTTCCTCCCAGTTTATCCACACGTGGGTGTGGGACCACCTGGTCCACCAGCCATGCCTTGCCCGCCCCAGCCCGCCAGCTAACACCTTACCGAGAGTCTTCTCTGCCAGGATGCCCATCCCTGCCCCTCCTACCGGTCTGGGTGAGTGTTTCTTCTTTAATTCCTTGGTTGCTGGACTTCCATACAGTTCGATTTTCTGTCAGTTCTGGTTGTTTTTTGTTTTAAAATTTGTTGTTGTCCTTCTTTTGGTTGTGCCAGGAGGCACAGTGTGTCTACCTACGCCTCCATCTTGGCCGGAAGTCTGAAGGCGCCCTTTACCTTTATAACCTTGATCCGAGCACCTGCTTGCGAGAACAGGTGCCGAGAAGCTTGCTCAGTCTCACCCCAGTAGAAGTCACCACCTGCTGGCGAACTGCACAGAGGGGCAAACACTAGAACCCCACTAGGTTAGCGGAAGGCAGCAGAGCTGTGTGGTCAAATTCATGGTGTTCGGAGGCAGACAGGCCTGCCTCAGTGACTCTGGGCAAGTTACATGTCTCTGAGGTCGCCTCAAGTCTGTCAAATGCAGATGAAGCATTCCTCGGTCTCAGTGAAGATCAGCTGAGTTGACGCCCTCCGAGTATTTAGAGGAAGGAGAGTGGCCCACGGTAAACGCTCTGAAAGCTGTCCACGCACACACTGCCTGGTTCAACACCGGGCTCACACACCACCGATGGCCTTGGGCCAGTTGTTCAGCCTCTGCATGTAAAACGGGAGCAGTAACGATATCTCAGACTCATTGGAAAGATGAAATGTCACTATGCCCAGCAATAGGAAGCACTCGATAAATAAAAATTGATATCCATATAGCAGCCCCTTTTGAGCTAGAATTAAAATTAGCCCACAGATTTTTTTTGTGCTTGTTTAGTCTTTTTTAAAAAGTTTTTTATTGTTCAGTTACAGTTGTCCCGCATTCTTCCCCACTGTTCCCCCCACCCCCCTTCCCACAGTCAATCCCCCCACAGCCAGTCCCCCCATTGTCCGTGCCCATGAGTCTTCTATTCGTGTTCCTTTGCTTGCCCCTTCCCCTTCTTTCTTTAGCCTTTTGTTTTTTATTACTCAAAAGAGCATTTTTTAAATTTAGATTTCCGACTGCGTGTGTGCCTTCAACACTTGCCCGCGATGTTGTGCCCCTCACTAAGGGAAGCACTGTAGCTTGCTCCTGTCAGGGACACGCTAAACACACGTGTATCCCCACGGACCCGTGACATGGGTGCTCGCTTTGGCCAAGCTCACCAGAACCTTCGGCCTCAGAGCACCAGCGCCCCGGGGGCGGCCGGGACACGCCACACGCAGGTTTCGGTGCCTTCCCCACCCTCTTGGTGTGAAGGTGGACACTTCTATGCGCAGGGCCGGGGCAGCCTAGTGTTGTCAGCGGCTGTGCTCTGTGGGCGCCTGCAGACACCATGGCCAGAACGGCCGCCCGGACTCTCCCACGCCCCTCCCCCGTGGGCGGGGCCTGGGAGTCCTCACCTGGACGGCAGGTGGGCTCTGCAGCAGCTCTCCGATAGTGGACCGCAGAAGTGCCGCGTGGCAGCAGCTTCCCCTTCCAGTCTCGTTCTCGCGGAAACCCTGGGGCGTCCTGCTTGCAGTGACCCCCCCCGAGACCGTGGTGCTGGAGGACCACGAGGACAGGCCCGGCGGAGCCCAGCAGCCGCCCCGCCCGGGCCGGCCTGGGCTTGGGGGGCGGACACCAGCCCGGGAGCGGGGGCTGCAGCCCGACCAGCGCAGCCGGACAGCGCCGGGCTGCCCGCCTCTGCCCTGCCCAGTGCCTGACCCACGAGCCGCGGAGCAGACTACGACGGTCACTTCAAGTCACTGGGTTCAGAGTAGTTCCCCGCTCCTTAGCGATGGATGACCGTCACAGCCTGCCTCTGAAACCGGGACCTCAGACAAAGAGGCTGCGAAGGGCCGGGGCAGAGATGACTCACTGCGCACCCCGGTTTCACGGCGTTGAGCACCCTGGTTTCACGGTGTTCTGCCGCAAGAAGAGCTTCCCGTCTGTCTGCCGTTGGGAGAACCAGGGGAGAGAAAACGCCTCCGGAGCTGCTGCAGCTGAACCCGGCCACCGGACGGGGCCGCAGGCCCACCAAGGGCAGGCAGCCGCGCAAGGTCTCACAGCCCGCCAGGCGCCAGTGGGGCTGGGCCCGCCGACTCTCGAGCTTGTGCCTTAAAATTGCTTAACTTTTTGTTTTGTTTATTCGTTCGTTTATTGCTCTGCTTTGCAGGAACAAGTCTGGTGACACACGTCCACGTTACAGTCAACACACATTGCCCTTCTTAGGACAGGTCTGAATCAGAATTTGACAGGGGCCCAGAGATACCCGGGGTGGGGGTGGGGGTGGGGGCGTTGCAAATTATGGCACAATACAACACAATGAAATTCTTCATCCTTTTCAAACTCATTGATAATGCCCGAATAACGGCTCTTCTTCTTTGTTTCTGCGTTTCTTCAGCCCATCATTACCCAACACTTAGCAGTTTAAAGGAAAGGCACATTATGATCCCAAGACATGTTCTTCTTTGCTTTTTGTTTTGTTTTGTTTTGTTTTGTTGGATGATCAGGAAATAATCTGGACTGCAACCACTCTTTGAAGACATATATTTTCACCAAAAAAAAAAAAAAAAAAAAGGCTTTCTGTAAGGGTTTTCCCCCTTTCTGTGATGTGTATAATATTCTTTTAAAAGTGGATGCAAGGTGGGTGGGTGGGTGGAGGTGAGAGATGGGATGGGGGGATAAATGGTGATGGAAAAAAGTAAATAAATAAAAGTATTTAAAAAATAAAATTTTAAAAACTGAATGCAAAACTACATTAGAAAAATGTTAAGTTTAAAATGAATAGTCCCAAGGAATGACTGTCCTTTTTCCCTTAAATTGCTATCTACTCATTTTAGTATAAATTTTGTAAATTATTTTTTCTTGAATTGCTGTTTATTGTGGTCCCTTGGTGAGTCCTCACGACTGGTCCTGAGGTGTGACTGTCTTGG
The DNA here is from genome assembly GCA_007922815.1 of Macrotus californicus. Taxonomy (NCBI): domain Eukaryota; kingdom Metazoa; phylum Chordata; class Mammalia; order Chiroptera; family Phyllostomidae; genus Macrotus; species Macrotus californicus. The sequence continues at coordinate 3,064 of VMDR010028046.1, forward strand.
GAGGAAGTGCGGCTCCTGGAACCCAGCCAGCAGCAGTGAGAGGAATCACTTTAATCCACAGCGCCCACCCCCTGCTTAACACCCTCCGACGGATTCCCCTGTAAACCCCACCTCCGACCAGAGGCTGGCACACCCAGGCCCCACCTGCCTGTCTGACTTCTGGGCTCCCTCACTCGCCAGTGTGGCCTTTTTCAGTTTTTAAGTGTTTAGTTCTTCAAATATGATGAACTTCCATGGTTGATATAAATCAGTTCTGGCTATCATTTGCCGCATAATAAACTACCTCAGCACTTAATGGCTTAATACAGCAATAATCACTTAATTTTGCTCACGAATCTGCAATTTGGGCCATGCAAGGGAGGAGAGGCTTGTCTCTGCCCTGCAGGCCCCAGCTGGGACAGTCAGTCCATCGGAGGGCTGTGGGACCTGCCGTCAGCTGGGAGCCCGACTGGGCTGAGGGTCAGGGGCCTCCATCTCTCTCCACGTGGGTTCCAAGGGCAAAAGCCCCAAGAGAGAGCTAACAGGAGCGGTACTGTCGACCAAGACCTAGCTTTGGAAGTCACACAGTGTTGCCTCTGCTGCATTCTGGTCATTGAGGCAGTCACAGAGTCCTGCGCAAGGTCGAAGGAAGAAGCATAGGCCCCGCCTCTTGATGGGGACTAGCCAAGTTTTGGAACAGCAAATGGAACCAGAAATATTGTTGCAGCCATTTCTGGAAACACAATCTGCCACAAACGTCCTTCACTGGTGTGTGTGTGTGTGTGTGTGTGGTGTTTCAATCCTGTTTACGTGAGCACTAGATAGTAAGCTGTCTCTACAGGTTACAGTCTTTTCTTCTGTGACTCTGCCTACTCCATGATTTCTCGCAGAATGCCTCACACAAAGCTAACGTGTAATTAGGACCTAGTTTTATGGGAGTTGGAAGATAGCCACTGTTGAATCAACAATTTTTAAAGAACTAGAACCCCTGGAAAATATCTTAAAACCACCTGTCCATAATTTTCTCTCTCTTCAATTACTCAGACATCCCTGCAGACCCCTATGGTTTTTCCAGACAGGGGTACGAATTCCAGCCACCACAGTGCAGCACTCAGAGATCAGGCGGAATGCTGCCCATTTACACTTCTGGCGGGTGTATTCAGGGTGTGAAAATGCGAACAGCGGCATCTGTGCTTCAGGGAAGTGGCATCTCTAGTTAACACGTCAGGGCCCTCCAGCCACAGGCTCAGGAGTCAGAACGTGCACTACAAACCAAGTCCTGCCATGCAAGGGCACAGCGCCCCAGGTTTCATTCTGCCCAAGTCAGACGACAATACTTCAGAAGATGTGAACACTTCCAGTATTGATACATGAATCATCAGGCTCGCAAGGAAGGTTCAGTACAGTGGAAGGTTCAGACAGACACACCAATAAGCACAAAAACAAGTAGCAACCCTATGTACGTTATTCAGGATGTCGAAGCACCAGATTAAAAGAGCGTTCCTCTGCCAGCTTTCTCACACTGGAACTGACTAGAGGGATTATTCTTGAAATAATTGTAAATAAATTAATTTGTTCAATAAACTTTCTGCATTCATAGGAAGCCTCCCATGAACTTTCAAAATTATACAGAACCTGATGAAAGGCCGGTTAATTTAACTGTAAATTATATTTTCTTACTAATTTGGCTTTGGTTAAACAAAAGTAGAGCAATATATTTGGATGACAAAGTCACCCGGAAGGGGTAAAAGTGGGTTAAAAACTAATAGGAGGAGAGGAGGGCGAGACTTCTGGGCTGGTAATCTGGAAACTGTAGGTGTGCACTGGCCCTGGGGAGGGAATTCCACATTCTAGCTCTGTCACTGGGGTGCTGCTGAGCTTGGGGCAGGCACCGCCCTTCCATGCCTCAGTGTCCTCTTCTGTGAAACGGCACACTTGCCTGTCTCACAGACTGATGTGAGGAGCTGATGACCAAGGCCTGTGTACCTGCTTTGGAAAACGCACAGCATTAGAGCCGTGGCCTCATACTTGACCAGGACCAGGGGCCCCTGGAGGGCTTGTTCGGCCACAGATTACTGGGCTCCCGCCGCCCTGAGTCTCTGATTCAGGAAGTCAGAGGGTAGAGCCCAGGAATTTGTATTTCTAACCAGTTCCCATGTTGCTGGTGCTGCTGGTTTGGGGCCCTCCTTTGAGAACCACTGGTCTACATCACTCCAAACCGGTGGGTGACTCTCTGCCTGGGGTATGTCTGTCTTCTCTTCTTCTAAGGACATCAGTCACATTGAATTGAGGGGCTACCCTATGCTAGTATGACCTCATCTTAACTTACACCTGAATTACATCTACAAAGACCCCATTTCCAAGTAAGGTTGCATTCTGAGGTCCTGGGGGTTAAGACTTCATGATTTCTTTGTGGGGAACACAATTACCAACACACCCTCCAACTCCAGTGAAACCTTTGGCTCAGCACAGCCCTGTCGGGCGTCTTGGCTGCAGCCTCGTGAGAGGCCCTGAGCCAGACCCACTCAGCTAGCCCACGCCCAGCTCCCTGACCACAGACACCGTGTGAATAAATCACGGCCACGATCGTTTGAGGCCACTGAGCATTAGGGTGACTGTTATGTGGGCCGAGGCTGCTGACAGAAGGGAGGGCCCTCGGCAGCGAAGACTCAGACTGCGGCCCTGCTCACAGACCTTCACACGCAGCAGCATCTGTTTTCAATCTGGGACTTTTTGCACAACATTTCACACGACTAAAACTTTTACAAAGTTTTGCAATACATAAATCCAGTTTGTTGAGGAAACATTTGTTCGTGCACTGGGTGTTGGAGCATTTCTGAATTTTAGGCCAATCCAAGCGGTTGACTCACCGCTGCCCCTCTCGGAGCCCCACTTATGGGCCTGCCCCCCCACTGCCTGGGCCAGCAACTGGTGCCCTGACAGGCTGCTCTTGGGTCAAGGGCTTACTCCCAGTCCAATGTGCGATGGCCACAAGGCACTGAGCGGGGCCACCTGTGGGTGAGGGGCGGCCCGGGGGCTTTCCCTCAGCAGCGGCAGCAGGCAGGCTGTCCCCTTGGGCGCTGCCTGGCTCTGGGGCTGCACCGGCTGCGAGCAGGGGGTGGTCTGCCTTCTCCAGGAACAGGCCGTTTTAAGTGCTGCAAGTGCCCAGCTCATTTGTGTCTCACTTCCTCTGTGAGGAAAACCGCAGACGGGCCCAGCTGCCACTGCACGAGACCACGTGGGACCAGCCGCTTGCCCCAAGTCTGATTTGGCCAAAAATACATTTGATTTCCTGCCTCGATGTTATTGTCAAGATTGCCACTTGCTTCCTGAATTTCAGGACCGCAGTTGACAAAAGCATATCACAGCCATTAGTCATAGGTGTATTTTTTTTTCCTGAAAATGATTTATTTTACCCATTTTTCCCCTCCTGTACTTTGTTCTGCCATCTGGCAGCTACTTCTTTTTATTGTAAAAATCATTTTGTTCTACCGCCCTTGTTTCGTCCCTCCTCATTTCTAAATCATGAGTAATTACCTATAAATTGTCAGTACGGAGTCAACTAAGGAAAGTTGTAGGTGCTCTGCTTGGAAGGGCAGAATGTGCATCCAGCAGGTGCTTCATAAATGTTTACTGGGTCAAGTAGTTCCACTGCGTCTGTATTTAGGACTAGCCTCTCTGTCTGTCTCAGGCTGACTTGAATCATCTTTGCATGAAGCAACAATATGCATTTTTAAGATAATTTCTGTTCCCTGGGGTTTGGGCAAGGAAGCTAAATGGGTGGCAGCCAGCCACATCCGGAGCCACACGGCCCTGCCAGCTCACCCTGCTGGTGAGGTCTGCACCAGGGAGGGCAGGCCAGCTCTGTCACTGGGTGGGAGAGGCCCCACTCCCTCTCCAGGGGCATTTCCCAGGGCTTCCTCAGGAATCCGAGTTGTTCCTGCTTATTCCCTGAAGACGTGACTCATTCCAGGCCTTCGTGGGCGAGCCGTGAGTCAGCGGGGACTTTGCGTCTTTCCCACATGGATTATTCAACGCACAGTCCATGAATGAGAAAACTGGGCATAGCAAGGTTGATACAAGTTGCCCAAGGCCTGTGTGGTGAAGAGTAAACAGTGAGGCCAAGACAGGAAACCTGGTCAGGCTGACTCTAGGGCCTGCGTTCTTCAGTAACCGGCCCAAGAGCCTGAAAAGGGCCTGGATGCTGTAGGTGGGTGAAGAAGAAATTTCATTTTTTATTTATATAATTATGTTCATGCACCCCTTGTTTTTAAAAACCCAATTTAAAAAGGGGACTACAACTAGCCCTGGCTGGGTGGCTCGGCTGGTTGGAGCATTGTCCCACACACCAGAAAGGTTGCGGGTTCCACCCAGGTCAGGGCACATACCAAGGTTGTGGGTTCAGTCCCCGGTCAGGGAGGTTACGGGAGCAACCAGTCGATGTTTCTCTCTCTCTCTCAAGTCAATAAACATATCCTCGGCTGAGGATTAAAAAGGGGAGGGGATAGAACTAAATAGCCTCAACACTGAGGAGGCAAACCACAGGTGGCTAATTATCCAACCTCCTGAAAACTTATCCATTTTCCTCTTAAAAATGAGTGGAAACAGTTACTAGGCATAGAGTCAAAATGACTTTGAAATGTCGGCTGGAAATAATGTACAAATGAGTGGCCTAACAAAACCTTCACACGCTGAATATGATGATTTTGCATCGGGAACTAGTATGTGGGAGGTCCTTGCTCTGTACCTGGTGGGCTCTCCAAAACACCTGTTGAGTGATTAAATAGATGAATGACTAAAGCGGGCCACCCTCCACAGCATTTCTGGCAACTTCTCTGCAAGAGGTACAGTGCCTCTCTGTGACTGGAAGGCCCTTGTGGACGGGGAGTGGGGGTGGAACTGAATTCTACCAGCACCGTTCCGTCCTGCACAGCTGGGCAGCGGCGAGGCTCCTGCAGAAAGCTGGCGTGATTAATGAAGGCCCCTGGATCTCCATGTGAGAGGCTGTGCGGAAAGACTCCTATTACTCAAGCCTTCCGACCGCTGCCCGTCCCCAGCCCCAGCCCCTGCGCTTTTTTCCAGTGGCCCTCTCCCTGGGGCACCGCACTCTTGCCCTCCGGTTCCGGTGAGCCCTGCCGCACACATTCTGTTTACTGGCAGAAAGAAAGGCGTGAGCAAAACTTCCCTTCTGTTTTCACAAGCTGCTTCAGAATCCAGTTCTGGTGTGGCTGGTGGCACCATGTCCTCTGGACAGAATTCCGGGGGACCAGAATGGGCAGAGGGCCCCACGGCAGCCATTTCCATCGCAGCTTTTGCTTTGAGTGTTTGTTTCTCGCCTTGGAAAATGTTTGCGGTCCTGGGCGTCACTGATCCACGAGAACCAGGAAAGCTCACACACCACTGCTCTGCAGGGGTGTACAACATAAACTGGCACTTACTTTGTTTTAGTTCTTTCTTTAAAATCCTAACCCGAGGATGTATTTATTGATCTCAGAGAGGGGGGCGGGAATACCGTTGTGAGAGAGAAACATCAGTCGGTTACCTCCCACACATGCCCCCTCCAGGAACCAAACCCACAACCTAGGTATGTGCCCTGATTGGGAATCGAACCCACAACCTTTCGGTGTACAGGACGATGCTCCAACCACCTGAGTCACCCAGCCAAGGCTGTGTTAGCTCTTAAAGCCAACTATGCAATGAGAGATTTGCTAGAGAAAGACGTGGTTTGGCAAAGACAACTGTGGGATAAAATACCAGAAAATGTCTCAACAATTTGCATGTAAGAGGAAGAGACACTGGGTGGAATCTGCCTCCCCTATTTCTTCCCAAAGCTCCCAGGATGGGCAGAGGTGGTCCCAGTGGTGGGAGCTGTGGCCTGTGCAAGTTCAGGGCCATCCACTCGGTGGCCAGCGCCCAGCCCCCACTCCCCAGAGTCCCTCTCATACAACCGCCCATAGAGGGCTGCTGTCACCAGACCAGAGGACAGTCTACTCTTTCTCAGGAAATAGTGGTCGTTCTCCCAGCCGAGCTGGTCAGGGGTTTCCAGGGTCATGCCCGAGGTCAGAAACAGAGGGAAGATATAGGGAGTGCTGAAGTTGCCCCACAGGTAAAAGTCAAATGTCCCCGTGGCCTCCGTGATCTCCTGCCCACAGGTGTCAAAGCTGAGACCCCCACACTTGACCAGGGTGCAGACTTGCACATAGTAAGTGCCGTGCACGGTGTGAAGGCCATCGAAGACCCCCAGGGCATACAGCTCTTTGGACAGAGTGGGCCTCTGGTAAAGTAAGTAACAGCAGAGGCCGCCGGCACAGACGCGGAGCGAGCCTTCCTTTTCCCATACGGGGACCAGGGTGAAATTGTCATACATCATCTCGGAGTGAAACGTGGGAGGGGCATTCACGTTCCATCTGGTGGCACCATCGCAGAGGACCTCCTGAGAATCCCTCTCACAATATGGGTCGCCTGCCAAGATTTTTAAAAATTTACTGTGAGATGGGTCCACTTTATCTGTGGCATTCTCTCTACCAACGAGACCCTGTGGGTTTCTGGCTACCTGGGCAATGATAAGGTGGCCTGTGATGTGTTCCATGTCATGGTGCCAAACAGACTTCAGGGGTGAGTGTATGCCACTTCCAGTCATGCCCAGAGACGGCTGGTGGATGTTAGCAGCCAGGAAGTTGACGCCAAAGGCCATGGCGAAAGCACTCTGAATCTGAATAGCTGCCAGGAGCGGGAGCTGGTTCATCCAGGCGGCCGGAAACACGATGTGCTTCACCTCGGGGTCTCTGAGCAGTGAGATGGCGGGCTGGAAGAACAGCACATCAAAGCAGGTAAAGACGCCAAACTTGCCAGCAAAGGGGGTCTCGAAGGTAACGTGATCCACTTGGAAAGGGGTATCAAAAGCTGCCTCAAAGTAGAGGTTGTGTTTGCGGTAGCGGTCCACAAGGGTTCCATTACTGCTGAACACGACATTCGTGTTGAACTGGTATCTTCCATCCCCCGGGCAGCCTGGGTCACTGCTCTGACAAGGCTGCTTCGTCCCGAGATTGGCCACCAGGAACATGCCCCCTCTCGCGGCCATGCAGCTCAGGCGCTGGAGTACCTAGAGGGGGAAAAGAAATAGATACATGTAAATGGCTTTTTAAGACCCTGCCTTTTGCCTTATAATTTTAAAGTAGAAAAGGAGCTGCACTGTGTCTATAATATGTGAATAGCTGTCATAAATCCATTAAAAAAGCAACCCTTACTGAAAATGTACAAAGGACACGAAGAACTCACAGAAGAATAAATGCAAATGGCCGAGAAACATCTGAGAAGGTGGCCAACCTTATTAATTCTAAGGAAATGCAAATTAAAATAACGATGTGCTATATTTTTCGCCTTCATAATATTGGCAAACATTCAAGAGATTATTCTACTTTTCTGTTGACCTGAGGCGGGAAAACAGGCACTCATACACTCCTACTGGGAATATAAAGTGAAATCAAAACCTTTTAAAGGGAAAGTTTGGTACTCTTTAAAATAACCTAGGAGGAGGCTGGGGTGGGGGGGTGGAGGGTTTGAGCAAAAATAAAAGAGAGAGCACTCATGGACGTGGACAACAGCGGGGTGATTGCCAGGAGCGGGGGGTGGGGGATGCTGGGGGGAGTTGGAGGAGGGTGTGGGGGGATAAACGGTGAAGGAAGGAGATGTGACTTGGGGTGGTGAGCACACAGTAGAGCACAGACTGTGTGTGTAGAACTGGGCACCTGAACCTGTGTAATTTTGTTAACTAGTGTCACCCCAATACATTCAATTAAAAATTTTTTTTAAATGTGCCTATCCTGCTGCCGAGAAATTCCATTTCTAGGAATCTCACCTGACAGAAAAATTCAGACATTTCACAAAACTATGTGTACGGGACACTCACTGAGACGCTGTCTATCACAGCAAGGGCACAACAAAGCAGCAGCCTCTAGCACGGTAGAAAAGAGGGAGTCAATTACAAAACGCGTAGCAAAGAAGAGATGTACTTGTGGGCACATCGAATTGCTGATGGCGGTTTCTCTAGGAGGGAAGCAGGACGAGGGCTGGGGGGTGGTGACAGTGGCTTTTATTTATTTTTTGTCTGTTTTACAAGCATGTACTCATGTGTTTCTTGTGCAATTAATAAACAGAACAACCCACAGATGAGCACATGCCTCGTACACCGGACATTCTTTACCAGGGTGGACGTGGCCTGTGGAGCTTGGGTTTCATTTTTGGGACCTCAGGGCCCCCTTTCAGTTTCATTTAACATGTCTCGGCTTTTGGCCCCTGGCTTGACTCATCTGATGCCTTCGGCCCACTGTGGAGGAAGTCTGGGGGCTCACACACCTCCGTGTCATCAAATCGATGGGGCTCCAGGCATGGGTTCCACCTGACCACCCGGGGCGATGGCATGAAGTCCAAAAAGGGGTAAATGGACGTTCTTGTAAAGTTGAATCCATGAATGCCGTCTTCTGGAAACACTATAATCTGTACACCCTGTAAGTCAGAAACATCCAAGTGTGTTATCAGATAATGGAAGTACCACTTCATTCATTTATTCATTCCTTCATTCATTCATCCGGGAGCCATCAAGCAACTGCTGTGCACCAGCACAAGAGGTTAAAAAACGGGAGCTGAACTCTCACTGGGGCTCTTAGTCTGGGGGAGGCCGTCTCCCGTGGCCTAACTCTGAGGGAACACAGACAGAGTCCTCTGGGATGACCATGCACCAGGGGCATGTCCAGGGTAGGAGGGCTGAAGGGGGCAGGAGTGTGCTGAGCAAGCAGTCGGGGTTTGCAGTTCCTGGGGGTGCAGTGGGACATGGGGCCAGCCAGAAGAGGTCTTGAGTATTGGGCTCACGAACAGAGGATGGAGTATCTCCAGTCCCCTGGTTTTTAACCTTCACTGTGCATTCAAACCAGATGAGGGGCTTCTGAAAATAACAAACCACTCCTTGTGCAGCAGTGATGCTGGGCCCACCACTGGAAAGCCGGCTTCAGCTGAGTGGGTGGGGGCCCTGGCAGCAGTAACTGTCCCTGGTGACTCAGCGTGCAGCCAAGGTTGGGGCCCACGGGGCTGGTGTTGACTGCAGCATAGAAACGAGGGCTCGCTCTAACGTACAGTTCCCCAGCTGGGAATAGGAGGCTCCCTTCAGAATCCTGACCACACCACAGGCCTTATCCCACACTGGAGACACCTGGGCTCCCTGTGATGTCCACAGCAACCCAAGAAAACCCCAACAGGACAGCCCTCGGCTTTCGGCGCCCAGGCCTCAAGCTTCTGCTCTTCTCCACTTAACACGGCTTCACATGGCAAGCCTGGGACACTGGCCCAAAGTGCAGGGCGGGGGGCAAGGCAGAGAAGGCGTGAGTAATCTAAAATAACGGGCAGTGTGAGTCACTTATTTCTGGAACGCACTGACAACTTTCTGTGTAACTTTTTTTTCCTGGTTATAAAAGCTTCAAATGTTTAACTGTAGGAAACCTGGAGAACAGAAAATATAAAGTAAGTATTCATAATCCTGTGACGTAAAGAAACTTATTGTTAATGTCCTGACTATTTCTCTCTCTCTAATTTAGGTAATAAACATACCGTTTTCCATCCTGACTCTCTCGCTACATAAAACATCAAGATTACAAAGACACCTTCAAAAAGGTAGTTTGTGACGGCCACAGTTTCTCCTGTGACTGGACAGCTGAATGGTCGCCGACTTGAGATGAAAGGAAAACTACGGTGACCACCTGCACCCAGGGAGTTCGAGGCACTGCATGAACAAGTGCTGTGCGCAAGCCTCTGTTTGGCTCCCTGATTATTTCCTCGGACTACAGTCTTAAGAGGGGAAGTGCTGGGTCAAGGGTGTAAGTTGCATGTTCTTCACATGCACTGCCAAGTAGCTTTCCAGAAAGATCACCCGAAGTACAGCCCCTGCGGCAGAGTGAGTAGTCATCCACAGTGCCCTGTAAAGAAAGTGTTTCGCAAACTTGGAAATAGGGCAAGATGAAGAGCGTAGGCCTTTCCAAGATATACTAGGGTCTAATGAACCTCACTCAAAGCCTGTTTATCTAGGGAACGTACCACAGTGGGACTTTGCTATTTAACAGATTACACTACTGGTTACGATTTTATTGCCCTGTTTTATTGCCCTGTAGGGTACCTACTGACAAGTTCATCTCAGTGTTCACTTCCCTGACTGACACTCACTATTCCGTGTGGAACCAGTTCATTATTTTCTACTGAACCTTACTGGTTCCTCCATGAATTAATCAGTTAA
>VMDR010028047.1:0-13320 GCA_007922815.1 Macrotus californicus
CTTGTTTAAAACACAGAATGGAGGCTTTTAGAATACTCGGTTTCATGACTAGAACTGGATGCTTTTGAGAACAATATATTCAACATAAAACTCAGTAGGTAAGAATATTATTTCTTCCTTTTGGAAGCTTTAAGCTGTATAAGTAACATGTCATCTATATGTTTTCTTATTAAAATATGTATTCATATATAACAAAGATTCCTTTTTACAATACATATTTTTGGATATTAAGAGAAACAAAAGTGTCCTTCAAAAGGGGAGAAAGATTAATAAGCTCATGCCAGGCTTCTCTTCCTACAAATCTTTCTCCTGGATGAGGTTGTATCACTAGAATGGAAGGAGCTTTCACATAGTTGGCACTGAACAGACACTTGTTGAACTGAGTATGGTCTGGTGAAATCTGTAACAAGCTGGGACAGACCAGCCTTAGTAGGGAAAAAGTGGGGACAGAAGCCCCTGAGGGCAGAGGCAGAGAGAATGAGTGAGTGACTAAGGAAAGAACGAAGGAACTGGAGAGAAAATGGGAAGCCAAGAAGAGGAAGGCGGAAAGGAGGCCTTGCACTGGCAGAACCTGGGAGAAAGGGCGACAAATCCCTGCCCCACGGCAATGGACAGAAGTGTCACCTTGCAGCTGATGAGACCACTGCTAAAATTTTGTGCAGGGTAAAGAATAAAAATTGCTCATGAAGGTTCATTTATTTTAATCTGTTTGAGAAATATATTGAATTCTGAAATATTTTTAGCTTAAACTTTCTTGTTTTTCAGAAAAAGAAATTCAAATTTAGAAAGGTGACATAAATTATAAAAAATAAAATAAATAATCTGTGTTCAACTTCATAGAAAGGAATGTCTTTTAAAAGAAGACTCAATGCATAGTGGCTGTGTATGTAAAAGGGTGCGGGGGCTCAGGAGGCCCTGAGTTGGGTAGAGCCTGTCACAGGGGATGAAACCAGGAGCAGGTCAGAAGGAAAGAGAAGCAGAGAAAGAGCACAGCGGGTAGGAATAGAGTGCTCCTTCTCTTCAAGTTCAGGTGTGGTGCTAGCGATCCAGAGAAAGAAGAATTGGTCAGCTACTCTAGTCAGCAGAATTTTTTCCCTTGGGACTCAACATACAGACAAGAGATATTACCTTGGTTTTTCCTCAAACCACCAGATGGAAGGATCCACTGGGTCTTCACCAGAGGAGGGAGAGTCACCCTCCCAAACCTACCAGGGGTATCCGCAACCAGGAGTATCATTCTTCACCACAAATCTGCCCTGTCACTGAGTGGGGCGTGGAAAATGGAAACTACAGGAAGTTACAGATTTCTAATTTAGTTAGTGTTACAATGTAAATCACCATTCTTTAATAAATGGCGATGAAAATTTCAAAGATTAGTGAAGATCCATATTGGGATTTGTGAAGCGAGGGTCCCTGTCTAACACTCCTAGAGTGAGAATACGGATGGGTAGGATGACAGGCGCCAGGGCTCCAGTTCCCCGGCATATTCAGCGATAGCCCGGTCATATATACATGGAGTCAGTCTCACCTGGATTCAAATGCCAGCTGTACCCATTTCTAGTTGTGTGATCTGGAATAAGCCATTTAATGTCTAAAATGAGAGTAAAATTCCATACTTCTAACAATTACTGTGGAGATGAATTGAGATAATCTAAGTGAAAATTTCTAGCATATTTCTATGCACGTAATAGGTACTCAATGAATATCTTCTCCTTTTTCCACTCATACAATAAAGTATCCTTTCAGGAATTATTTAATGGAAGGCTGCCATATGAGAGCCTTCTAAGTTGCCTTAACTCTAAAGTATGGAGAAGTAGCCCTGGCTGGTGTGGCTCAGTGGACTGAGTGCCAGCCTGTGAACCAAAGGGTCACCGGTTCCATTCCCAGTCATGGCACATGCCTGGGTTGTGGCCCAAGTATCCAGTAGTGGGCATGTGAGAGGCAACCACACATTGATGTTTCTCTCCCTCTCTTTCTCCTTTCCCCTCTCTCTAAAAATAAATATATAATTTTTTTTTAAAGTATGGAAAAGTAGGTAGATGCAACCTGCTTTAGCCGACAAGGCAGTAGATGTCCTTCCACAGCTGTTGGAACAAAGGCCACTGCAGATCCCTTGTGATCATGATGCTTTCATGATAGTGAAGGTGAACTGGTTAAAAAAGAATTTGTCTCTTGAGCTGTAGACATGGAAAGCAGGAAAGAAAGTGGAAAGCAGGAAAGAACTTGGAAATCAATTGTGTTACTTCAAATACTCCTATATCAGGGCACTCTATAATCTGGCCATTTGGAGGTTCTGTTTTCAGCTGGAGTTTCAATTAGGAAGTCATTGTTTCAGCAAAAAGGAGTTCACTGTTTTTGTTCAGCCAATAGAGTGACATGTTACCATTATCATATCACAGGGCAGGATAGGGAACCCAGGGCCCTAAGAGCAGAACGTTGGGAAGTGCCAGCACCAGAAGAGCCCAAAGAGGGGACCTTCATACATTCATACATAATTAAAGATATTTTAGAGAACCGCTTAATGGGAACCAGAGTCCCCTAGGCTGTGCAACTTGCCATGGTTTGTCACTCAAAATCTGAGCTTTAGCAGTTCGAATTGGGGGGGGGGGGTGGAAAGGGAATGGGATTTGGACATTCCTGGGTTTTGATCACAGTTTACCTTCACCACTGTAAATTGATGGGAACATGATGTAACCTTTCTGAGTTGAGATTTCCTCAGCTGCAGGTGGTAAATTACCCACCTTGAAGAGCTGCTGTATGAAGTTCATGAGCTCGTTTTTACAGAGTGTCAAGCACAATCCCGGACAAAGGAGTAACTGAACGGATTGTGGTGGTGGTGGGAGCAGAAGCAGCAGCAGTGGTAGTCAAAGCCAGTCGTGAAGAGGAGGCCTTCTCAAGGTCGTCAGGAGCTGAAACCTCCAGAGGCATTAAGTTCAAGACAAAAGCCACTCAGAAAGTGCCAAGGAAATCCCACTAAGTCAGTATACCCGAAGGGCAGGATTGGAGCCAAAACAGTAGTCTGATCAAGATCAGCGACCAGTTGGAAGGGAATAGGGTGGAAGCAAGTCAAGAGGGAAGTAAAAAGGACACTGGGAAATTGCTGGGAAAATCACTAAACAGAGTCAGTCTGTCTGGATCACAAATCTGACACTTGCTGATAATATGGCCCTGGCAGGTCCCTTCATCTCCCTCTGTCTCAGTTTCCCATTTGAAAAGTGACAGAATTGGATATTTGATTTGGATGATCCCTTCCAGCCTTAGTCACTCTGTGAATCTCTGTTATTAAGCCCTGTAACAGGAGCGAGCCTGAGCCTCCAGGATGGCTGACTCTACTGTGCACAGGGCCTGAGGCCCCTCCCCCGACCTCTGCATCAAGGCAGCTCTGAAAACTGGGAACACTGGAGAGGAAATGGAAGAAATCTACCCTCAGACTTTCCCTAGGATTTTTTTAAAAAACATTGGTACCAGTACCTGAAATATTTTATGTGCCTGTTCCAAATGTCATAATGCTTTGTGGTGGGGATCTGAGCTCGCAAAGTCTAAACAGAACCTACTCCTCAGGTTTATGTGCTTCTTAAAAGTAAAATGAAGCTTGGGAATTTTTCCGCTGAGGTTTCTGCAACAGCCAAAAACAAACATAACCTCTTTGGCAAATAACAGTTCTGTATTATGACTTGAAAATTCTTGTCATCAAATTTTAATCTTGGGAAAACACATACTCTGTCTGCATAAAATAGCAATAATGGAACCAATATCTATCATTTCTGTCATTTATGAATTTAATCGCTTTACCAGCAGCTCTATGAAAGGGCATCTGATAAACTGGAACTGGCATTTGCCTCTCTCCGTTTAGGTTAAGAAAAGTAAAGTAACTCTTTACTGCCAAAAAAAAAGACAATGATCTTTTAAGAGTTATCTTTTGCTTGTGACTCCACCCAAAAAACAAAGTATACTCTATTTGTCAGCCCTTGCAGGCTATGACTGATACCAAGAGGAATTATTTCAAAGCAAACAGCAATAATACTTAACATCAGAGTAAAAAGAAACAAATTCTTCATTTCTGAGATTCCCAAAGTTACAGCTTGTGGCCCATATTCACCACCAACCGCCTTGCCCTTTTCTAAGACTGATATTCTCCTACCAGAAAATAACATATTTGTGTCATTTTAGTTTTAAAAAGTCAGTTGCTGGCTCCCCATTGTGCCTTTTCTTACAAGATTGGCTTCCTTAGATGTTGTATCTATACAGCTCTTCCCAGATTCTGTGAGGGTTACAAAAAGATGACCAGAGGCTCTCTTCTAAAAAAGACTCATCAGTATCAGAGGACAACAGCCTTTATCCAAAGGCTGTCCAACTAATTCTTAGTAATCTCTGTAGAGACTATGCCAACCCACAAGTCAGGACCTCAGGAATATTACTCACCTTCCTACCAAAACTGTTTCTTGGATGCACTGGTGGGACAAAGTTTTAGGAAGAAAGTGGGCCAAATCACCAAATTTATTTTCAATAAATGTAAATTTATGCCTCAATTGCTTCTGTTATCCTATCAAATGGTAGAAAAGTGTTGAAATGTGAAAAAATGTGTTCAAATGTCTTTTCTCAAAGGGCCACAGAAGTCTTGTCAATACGAGTAATTCCGATACCCTGTCACGAGACATATACCAGATGTATTATAAAGTTAATTTTACACAGACACACAAACACAAATAGAAATAATGAGCCTGGTTCACAAGAAGTGTCTTGAATAATTAATTACAATTTGATTACCATAGGTATATCCAAAAACTATAGTAAGGAAAGATGTCATAGAAAAAAATAATTTCCAGATATGCAAATCCCAAAGACTATACCATATTTTTAAATAGAACTGTACAATAAAAATTAAACAGTCATGAAATGATGGAGGATTTTGACGTAGTTCATAAACCCAAATCATATTCAATTGTTAAATATTTTAGTGTTTTTATTATAGCAATAGGTGACATTTGCTGAACATGAAATAAGAGCTAGACACCATATTCAATACCTTAATATATATTGTTCCAATTAATCTTCAGACAACCCTCAGAGCTAAACTTTATTTATACCCATTTTATAAAGGTTAACTTCCCACAATTATGCACATTCTGGGCATCTTCAAGCAAAGATTTCTTATCCCTGCTTCCTATGGTGCTTGTTTCTGTCCTTTTCCTTCAAAACTAACCTATGCTGACTTTTCTATCAAGACTCAAAGATATTGTTGATAACAGAAAGGTAATTAGTGTTGAAGTGATCACGGAAATGAGAGACTTGGTGTACAGCCCTTCTCAGCAACGCTTGTATTTTAACAGGGCCCCTTACGGCTTGATGTAATATAGGATTATTCCACTTACTGGAAGCCATTGAGAGATTTTTGAGGACATAAGCCCTATAAATATCCCCCAAATGAACAGACGCATTGCCCAGGGGACTTTGATTGCAAGTGACAAAATCAATATTCAAAGCTCACAATTTCCATGACAAGAGAAAACCGACTGAAGAACGTTCTAAACAGACGGTTAAGCGCTCTGACTGGCAGCTTGAGTCAGAAGGCCGCGGCTGGAGAGCAGACCTGCAACCACGGAGGAAGACTGAGGAGCCGCTGGCAGACGCCATTCATTCTCTCAAGGACGCTATTTGTGTCACTTTTCATTTGTGCCAATGTGGCCTAACCTCACTAAAATGTGTGTGTGGCTGAGCAAAAGTTCTTAAGAATTTACATGAATTTGATTTCAAATTTCTTCAAGTTAAAAGTTCTAATCCCAGTACAAAATGAAGCTTTTTAACTTGAAGATATTTAAAATGACCACTTTGACAATGGGCTAGGAATGTAGTTCCTCAGACGTGGACCCAATCTGCAACTCTAGCGTTCCATAACTATGAAAACTTGAGTAAACAGCAATCTCTCTGACCGGCATGGCTGCTTTGGGGCTCAGAAGAACTTAGGTGCTTGATACGTTCCATTTCTCTTCCTTCACAGAGCAAAGCAAACAAAACCAATTAGATTCAAATTTACACACACATGCTCACACACACAACTTCTCCAACCGGCTGAGAGGAGTTCAAGCAGCCCTGTGAGGATGGGCTTACTCCTTGGTGTGGCAGAGACATTGCTGAAACTTGACTCCAGTTGTGAAGCATTTGACACCGCCAACAATTCCGTGGGGGGATACAGAAAAAAGATTGATTCTTTCAAATTGTACTTCCAATTCAGTCCAAGGTTCCTTTTCTCTCTTGATATGTTTCTTTATTGCCTTCTGAATTCAGACTCTTATTCACAGGTTCCTTCTTTTATTCATGAACGTTAAAACCAAGCCATTGTTATCCTAAAACCCATTTGGGTATTCTCTAAGGGGAGTCGGAAGCAATGTCTGCATCTTATTCTGTCTTTTATCTGCTGCACCGTTTTAAGCAGAGCAACTCTCAGACTTGTGATGATTTCAGTAAAGGAAGGATGATAAAACAGCTTGCTTTTTAAAGAGAAAAAGGTTAATTCCTCTTAGAAATCTCATTTCAAGAGCAGACTGGATTATCCCAGGAAAGCCCCAGCTGACCTCACAGAAGCTTCTTGAAGTTGAAGGCCTTTTGTGCTGTCACCGAAATGCTGGTTTGTGGTCATGGCCAAACTCCGAAGCACTGCACACAGTCCTCTCTGCAAACCGAACATTATCGGGCCTTTTGGTCAGCCCTTAAGAAAACAAGCACAAAGCCTGCTGCAACACAAATTAACTTCTTTGTAATTTAAGTAATTGGTCAATAAAGCTTATTCTGAATGAATATGGATTTGCCATCCAGTTGCATCAATTTTTATAACACAGCTTTTCAGCCAGCTTTCTCGTTCTCAGCTCTAGTGAAATTACTGTTTACCAAGAGCATTCATTATGACATTTGCAGACTCTTTCTGTTCTTGGCTTTGCTCCTGGTCTTCAACTCTGGTGGCTGTACCAAAAACTAAAAGAATAAGCAAAAAACAAACAAACAAAACCTGTAGCACAAAGAACACTTGAAACACTGAATATAAATTCCAGCCTCACCTTTTTCTAGCCATTTAGTGCAAGTTGGGGCAAAAGTAAGTTTATAGTTGTTCCTATGGAAAATAATAAAATAATTAATACTAACATAAGAATAAACTCTGTGATTTGCATACTCACAACTGTAGACCTACTTTTGCCTCACCCTGTCTGCAGAGTCACCTTCCCATAACTATAGAATGCTCTCAGCACTTGACATTTCCACTTTACAGAGTTTTGTAGAGCAGCTGCATGGTTTAAACAAAAACGCCAGTCATCCTTGATAAAATGTGTTTCCTGAAAACAAACAGGAAATATTACCCACATGTACACACATATGCAGAATAAGAAGCTTACTTAAATGTATCATACCATATATATTACATTTTAGGGCCTATATATAACTTTTTATTTAAAAAAAGAACCAGGATTTATTTTCAAAAAGTCACAGGTATAAAACTAGATTACCTTCTTACATCATACACAAAAATAAACTCAAAGTGCGTTAAAGACTTAAATGTAAGACTCAATACTATAAACATCGTAGAAGAAAACATAGACAGTAAAATCTCAAACATTTTCCTAGTAATATGTTTCTGATATATCCTCTCAGTCAAGAGAAACAAAAGACAAAATAAACAAAGGGGACTACATCAAACTAAAAAGTTTTTGCACAGCAAAGGAAACCATCAAGGAAATAAAAAGAAAACTCACAAAATGGTAGAACATATTCACCAATGATATGTCAGATAAAGGGTTAATATCCAAAATTTATTAAGAACATATACAACTCAACACCAAGAAAATAAAATGATCCAATTTAAAAATGGGCAAAGGACCTGAATAGACACTCCTCCAAAGAGGACATACAGATGGCCAATAGACATATGAAAAGATGCTCAATGTCACTAATCATCATAGGTATGCAAATTAAAACCACAGTGAGATATCACCTCCCATCTGTCAGAATGGCTATCATCAATAAATCAACAAACAAGTGCTGGCAAGGATGTCGAGAAAAGGGAACCGTTTTGCACTGTTGGTGGGAATGCAGATTGGTACAACCTCTGTGGAAAACTGGAGCAGTTTCCTCAAAAAATTAAAAATGAAACTGCCTTATGACCCAGTGATTTCACTTCTGGGAATATATATGAAGAAACCCAAAACACTGATTCAAAAGAACATATGCACCCCTATGTTCATTGCAGTGTAATTTACAATCGCCAAGATTTGTAAGCTCCCCAAGTGTCCATCAGTACATGAGTGAATAGAAAAGCTGTGGTATGTTTACACAGTGCAATAGTACTTGGCTATAATAAGAAAGAAATCTTACCTTTTCCAACAGCATGGATGAACCTGGAGAGTATTATGCTGAATAAAATAAGTCAGACAGGGAAAGAAAAATACCATATGATCTCACTTATATGTGGAATCTGATGAACAAAATAAACTGAAAACAAAATAGAAACAGACCCTTAAATACAGAGAACAGACAGACAGCTGCCAGAGGGGAAATCAGTGGAGGGGCTGACTGAAGAAGGTGGAGCGATTAAGCAAAAAACAAAACTCATAGACACAGAGCCAGAGAGAAAGGGGGGTGGGTGAGGGCAGGTAGCAGAGGGTAAATGGGGAATAAGTGGTGACAGAAGGGGACTTGACTTTGGGTGGTTAACACACAATACAGCATACAGATAATGTGTTATAGAATTTTACACGTGAACCTATTTTATTTTTGTTAACCGATGTCACCCCAATACATTTAATTTAAAAAGTATGCTGAATAGAAAACTACAGGCACAGAACTCATTCCTTATTTATAGAGCCTATAAATAACCATTAACATAAATGTTATTTCCACACATACATGTGACAAAAATGGAACCTATTTAAAATCATGGAAGAATATTTCCTGTGGTAAAAAAAAGTTTTTTTTTTTTAACATGCTACTTCTACAAGATGTCCAGAATTACAAGGTATCTCCTCTTTATAAAGAGTTTGGAGGCAACTCTCGTTTCCAGGGGAACCATGATCATGTTTGACTGAAC
Source organism: Macrotus californicus (assembly GCA_007922815.1). Classification (NCBI taxonomy): domain Eukaryota; kingdom Metazoa; phylum Chordata; class Mammalia; order Chiroptera; family Phyllostomidae; genus Macrotus; species Macrotus californicus. Next base: position 9,074 of record VMDR010028047.1, read on the forward strand.
CGTTTTTGTGCAAAAATGGTTTTAAAGCCAGAGCTCATGCCATAATACAGCGCATTTGCAAAGGCCATTCCCCTGCAGACGCTGAAGGGCTCGCAGAGGCGCACTCTGCTGCAGAGGCTCGTGCGTCGGTCGTTGGTCGGCGGCGCGCGAACACAACAGCAGCAGTCTCAATAACGCAATAGGACACTCCCGCGAAGGTCTCCTGTTTTCCTTACCTGATCTCAGAGCCAGCTGGATGGAAAATGCCCTGATTTCAGGCAGCCAGCTCTTCCATTTTTTAAGGAAAACTTCAAATATTCCTTACTTTTAAAAAACATTGTGGCATAGAACACAGAGCCGCAGAGACAGGAGCCACATGGCCGTGAGCCGGCCGCTCGGCAGGCAGTGGAGCCACTGAAACCCTCGCCCGGCCCTGGCGGCCACGCGGAGAATTCGCACTCCCTATCTCGGCCCCAGACAAGTCTGGGCACCACATCACAAGTCAAGGTTCTAGGGGAAGGGAACAGAAAGTGCCCATACCACACTCTCCATTTCGAAATCTGGTCCCTAGAAACCCCCGGTGTTGATCCAGGTGAAAGAGGGTGCGGGGCATGAGCAGGCTTTGTGCGGTTAGTCCTGCGTGAACGCGAGCTCTGGCTCCCGAGGGCAGCATGCGCCTCGGAGGGCGCCAGCTCTAGTTGGACGGTGGGCAGCCCGGGGGTGACAGCGATGGGCGATTCAGCAGTTTGCAGGTTGACGGCAGACTTTAATTATTACTTATGTCCAAATGATCTGGTCTCTCATTGTGTTCTGTTTGAGTATTGATATTGAAACAACCAGAGCACAATATAGAAAACTCAAATAGAACAGAAAGACAAGTTTCATGGGTAAACAAACATGGCATACTTATAAAGTGGAATCAAACTCAGTACTTAACAGGATAGAATTATGATATAAATAACATGGATGAATCATAGAAACTTTATAAGAAACCAAAAAAGCCAGATATAAAAGACGATATACTGCATTATTTTGCTTATATGAAGCTCAAAAACAGCCACAACTAGTCTATAGAGACAGGAATCACCAGAGTGGTAGGGAGGTGGCAGAGACCTGAGTGGAGAGAGAGTGAAGAAACCGTCTTAGGTGAAGGGGATGCTCCAACCTTTACTGGACACTGTTTACACAGGTGTGTGTGTGTGTGTGTGTGTGTGTGTGTGTGTGTGTTAAAACGCATTCAGTTCTACCGTTAAAATGTGCACATCTCTCTGTAGGTAGTTTTTACTTCAGTATATTTTCCTCTTTTTTTCTCTTTTTTCTATTTCTCACTTGCTCCTCTTCCTTTTTCTTTCCCCTTCCCTCCTCCTTCACCTGTTTCGCCCTCCCTCCCTCTCTCCCTTCCTATGCAAAGACAGCAGCCTTTCTATTTAAACTAGTCTTTCCTCATCATCTTTCCTAGTCCCTAGGAAGCAGTCCTTTCTCCTCAATTTCTAGGAATATTGACCTAGGCTTTAAGCTGGGTTAATCTGAGGCAGCCATCTGAAATTTAGAGCAGAGACCTCCCAGAACTAGATTCTGTCTTCCCTAAGCCTGAGATTCTAAGACCTCTGCCCACCCTCGGGGGGCACTGGTAGGGCAGGAGATGTTGAAGGGGTATGGCAAAGGAGCATGGGACTCTTTTCCAGCTTCGCTACAAGCTACTCACGAAACACTAAAATATTTTTGCTTGATTCATCTAATCAAATTGAATAATTATCTTAAAATGAATTTTTTAACCTGGGTTTTATTATTAACCAAAGGAAACATATCTTGCCAACTTCTAAGTGATTCAGAGAGACCACTTCCAGAATCTTTAGGGCCAGGCAAGGTATCCACAAGGCTAACCCACCACTGATTTAAATTACTGCACAGCAGAGTTTAACATCTAAAATCTAAACTCTAGTCAGTGAGCAAACCTTCAACAGCCATGGAGTTAAGGAACATCCCCCCCGCGGAAGCTGTTGGATCTTAGACCAAAATAAAATCAAATAGGAAATCAACTGAAAGACTCCTGATCAATACACCATAGTTGGATTTACAGAAAACCATTTAGTTTTTTTTCGGTCAGAGCACCAAGAACCCCACTGATCTAGCCCTCTGTGCCATGGGGCATCAGACAGTGAAAGAGGTGACAGTGATTATCTCTGGGGAGAGAAGTCGTTAAGAGGCCATCTCTGTCTTACTCACCTCTGTATTTGTTTGTGGGTTTGGGTTCACAGTTAGTACATTGTTTTTATAATCACAAAAAGGACAAAAGATATAACAAATACTTCCAGGAAAAGAAAAAGATGAATGGATAATTTTAACAGTCAATACATACTTTGTTGCCCATACTTTAAAAAACATGACCCTGGACTGACTTGTCCAAAGATAATGGTAGAACAACAGCAGCAACAAAACAACGTGAGGGCAGTGTCTGCTCTTTTCACTTAGTCTCAAGGACAAGGGGCCGGGTGAGTGCTATGAGACCGAAGGCTTTTATGGAAAAAATTAATCTATGCCCATGGCATTTTCTTATTATTTTAACATTTTAGTTACATCGTATAATGTGGTAGATAGCATCAGGCTGTTGAATTGCCAGGTTTATTCACTATTCCTACAAAGATCAACAATGTAACACTGAGTGAATCCTTCAAGCCTTTATTTTAAAATGTAATTTCGAAATAAAAAGACTCAGTGGAGAAGGTGCCTCCCTGAAACTCACTAGAAATTGATACTGAAGCTTTTATATGTTTGAACTTTCCACTGAATTAGGAAAACAGGCTCCAATGTATTAACGAGTAAATTTGGCACCACTTACGCCAAAATGCCTGTGCACACTGGACTTCAAACTGTGATGTGAGCAAAAGCTAAAAACAATTATGAATAATTCAGATCACATCATATATGTCAGACTAGAAAGAAAGATATTTCATCTTAAACGAGAAAGACCATTGAATGTAAAAGGTCATTAGGTGGGACCAGAACCAAACAAAAGCATTTTAGAACACATGCCTTGTTCTCAGGTATCTTAGAAAATATGTTTAATAATGTAAAATAATATAACATGAATTAAAGTCCCTCCCTTACCATCCTTTGTTACCATCAGAAAGGAACATTGAGTTTCCAGTCAGATGACTCTCTGTGGGCTGCCTGCCAGGGGTCAGCATTGCACAATACTCAAAAGATGCAAGGCGCAGCTCCGGGTCTCCCGTGCTTGAGAGAAGAACACTACAACAGGAAACAATGAGAGAGCGCGGGACAGTGCTGAGTCATGCAACGCAGAGCACAAAAACGACTGGAAATGTACAACCACCTGTGTCGCAGGCTTCAAGGGAACAAAGGGTGCACTCAGTTCTTGATGCCCATTTCTTTCTGCTCAATCTAGAGAATGGGGGAGGGGTCGGCAGGGTAAGTGGAGCAAGAATAAGGAGGTGGTAAAGACCTTCTAGGAGTCTTATCATAAATAATGGTTTGTAAAGAAAGGTCTTTGTAAAAGTATTTGACAAGGAACCCAAAGGCAATGCACAGCAGTCAGATTTATTTTAGGAGTGGGTAACTTTGGAAGTTAAATGGGAATGAATTAGAATCAGAGGAGAATATGACTGGCAGATAGGAAACCAACTGGGAGAATGACGGGGGCTGATGGCGGCAGAGACAGTGAGGAAGGAATTCAGGTCAACACTATTGTCAAGAGCGATGTGCAGGCCTTGGACTTGACTACCTGTGAGGAAGGAGGGAAGGGGTGGAGTCACCCCTGAGCACAGGTGTGGTCTTGTGGATCAGAGCAGAGGCTGCATTGTTCCCCCCTGTTAGCTGTGGGGCCCTGGCCAGGCTTCTTACACCTCTGTTGCTTGGTTTATTCATTTGTAAAATGTAAATAATGATAAGATCTGCCTTATGGAGTGCTTATGAAGATTCAATGAAATAGTGCACATAAAGTGCTCAGGTATCACCTGGTGCATATTAGATGTGTGTGTTAGGCATGGGCTCACTTGCTATAACAGAAGCCTTAAACGAAGGTGGCTTAAGTAAGATGGAGTGTATTTTTCTGATCTCCAGGGGGAAGCAATCTGTTGCTCTGCCATCATTGAGTTGATACACTGATCTAATGGCCCAAGGTATCTCCAGTCCAGCTGTGAGAAAAAGAAAAAACAAAGTAAAAATGAATGGAATCACAGCTAAAATGCAGGAGTTGTGTCATTATAGAAAAGGGGAGAATGCATATCAGAGGGACAGTGAGCAGCGAG
>VMDR010028048.1:0-13320 GCA_007922815.1 Macrotus californicus
CTTCTTTTAATGTTTGCTATTATAAAATGTCAATATCAGGTAAGGGTCACTTTAAGTGTCATTAAAATATATAATTTTGTTCCAATATGTTGGCTCATAATAATAGTTATTTTAAAAACCTGAACATTTAGTAAAGCTCTGTGGGAGAAATAATTTATTTTTTTATTACTTTAATCACTAAGTAGCAATTAAAATATGTAAATAAAGTATTTTTTAAAGTACAGAATAATATTTGGGGGGGAATTCCTGAGAATTTCTGGGAATTCTGATTCTTTATTCTTTAATTAAAAAGATTGAAAGCTGTTGGGAGTTTGGAAACCCTCTAACAATGTAAACCAGAAGTGGGGAAAGCCAGGAGGCAGATGGAGCCCCGAGGCACAGGCCGAAAAGTCCCTGCTGCTCCCTGACCCACCCCACACAGCAATGCCTGAGGAGAGGGTGGGCTGCTGCCAGGTGGCCACGGTAAGGATGAGCGCTTAGGTCTGAGACAGGACAAAGCCAAAAAGAATATGAGAGGACCCACACTCAGAAGCCTCTTAGGCTTTATCTTTAGTCTCCTTGTAAACTATTAAGATAGCTGAACTGCCAGCTTCCCTAATTTACCTGTTCTGATCATTTGTCTCTTCACTTGATTTCAATTGTTTAGCAAGAAAATATTAGTATTGTGGTCTCTTGTTTTCAAAGTGAGAAGCATGCCGTAACTAGTAGAGTGTCTGGCACATGGTAGACATTCAATGAATATATGTTAAATTAGTGGATGATACAATTCACAGAAGAACAGAGTTTGCTTTTGTTTGGGGCAGGCTGCTTTCTGGAAGTCAAAATTATGCAAACCCATTCATATATCCCATTAAAAAAATGTTGTAAGTGAAGATTAGATTCCTTATCAAACTATTTTTATTTTTTTAAACTTAAGCCAATTGGAGAACAATTAATAGCTCAGCTTTAAGAGGAAACAATTTTTTTCAGATATTATGCAAATTATCTTAGCATAAGTTAATAGAAGACTCAGAGGCAATCATCAGATATTAGTATTGTATTCTTGTAAATTTACCTGCTCACCTGTATATTAAATTGGATCTTTATTCTACTGCATATAAAACTGGGAGTCAGTTATTAAAAATCTGTGTGTTTTGTGTATTTTGTGTAACTATTCATCAGCATATTTGCCAGGATCAGGAGTGTAGGTTAAAGTCAAGGTCGACATTATCACTGCTAGTCACCAATTTTTAACTTTGTCCTAAAGACAATTGAAAGTAAAACATTAACAATTTAGCTAGGCATTAGTTTTAAAGCTTAAATAGCTGTCTTGAAAACTGAGCTACATCACAATTTGAATCCCAAGAAGGAATGTCAACAAACTTCATCCATATCAAATATCTGCTATGATGATAATTTCTAGTGCATCAGGAGTTCCACATGCCAGATCCTACATGGCCCACTTCACAGACTTTACCTCAACCTCCCTCCCTAAGTTTCATGGGGGAAGTAAGTACTAGTGCTCTCCAGGCTTCTCAGGGGAGGACACAACGTCTACAAGACAGTGTGCCTTTCCCCAGGTCACAAGTGAACCCATGGCAAAACTGGAATGCCCCGTGGACCTTGGACTCTGGGGCCCATGCTCTTCAGCATGAACCCATAGCTCCTCCCCCCATGATGTTTGGACAGCCTGAAGCTGGCACAGTGACAAGTCTTGGCCTTGGGCCTTTAAGAGCACAAACTCTACAGGTCAAATAGGCACATACATAAGTAGCTGTGAGATGATGATGAAACAAAAAGATAGAAAAGGAAAAGGGGAAGGGAGAGTTATAACGCTAAGATAAGCCCACGAAGCCTATGCTTCATGTGCCATCTGGAGCAGAGGAGACTACCCACATCCAAGGTCATTGTCCTCATAGGTACAGCCTCTGTGCCTTCATGACATCACCTGCAAGGCTGGAGGCCCCTCATACCACATGAAAGAATGGTGTGAGGACAGCAGAAGTGAGTCCATGTGAGGTACTCAGAGCCTGTGTTCATACAATTATGAGGGATGAGTATATTAAAGTGGACTGAGAAGATCTGGAAAGTTTTTTCTTGGACAGCTCTAGATTCCAGCTGAGCCTTGAATGACAGAAACAGACAAACAACAACTAGAGTCTAGATGCAATCACCAAAATGCCTTTCAACAGCAGAAGTGACTAGGACATAAAACAGCAGACACATCCCAGTTCAGGGCCTGTTGTGTGGACTGATGCATCAGGTCAGAGGTGGACTGAGGTTCACAGAGTTTCCAAGGGAAGTAGAGGAAATAAAGCTGGGACCTGAGCGTGGCCTGGGTCCTTAGCTGGAGAGGTGTCTTCGGGCACTTCAGATGATAGGGGCTAGCCGCTGGTGTTTCATTACCTGGGTGAAAATTCATTTCTTGCCTCAGATAATCAGTTTTCCTTTCTATTTTAAATTTAAAATTTGAATTCTGAGCCTATAGGTCCTCAGTGGTTCCAAACTCTCTGTTCCTCTTACTTCTTTACCTCTTCTTGGAATACATATCATGGTAAAAAAGAAACCAAATTCAATTAAATGCATAAACTAAAAATGATAAAATACAAGATAAATACACATTAGGCTGATATACCCTTCTGCTGGATTTTAAGACATTTGCTGTCTGTTTTTACAGTCAGTGAAACAAGTCTTAGCAAAATTAAGCCATGTAGGCCATCTTAGCAGAGAGAGATAAGCTAAAATGTCATTGTATGAAGATTCCAATCGTTGCATGAATTCATGTTAGCTTCCTGTAAAACTTGAGAAAAAAAGTTTGAGCTCCCCCTAGAGGTAGTACATTTTGAGATCGGAACACAAACCCCAAATTCTTTGTCCAGGAAAAGCAAGAATATATCTTAGTGACTCAGCAGAGAAATTTCATTTTTTTCCAAAAACAAAAAGACAAGGAAAGCCCTGAAAAATGGTTTCAGAATGTGCAAATGAGGGCTGTTAATTGAAGGACTTTTAATATCAAATATCAGGGTGTACAATGATGGCCCTTGGACAGCATCTTGCGGACAAATAGAGTGTGTGTGTGTGTGTGTGTGTGTGTGTGTTAATGTGTGCTCATTTCTAACACTTAAAATATTTTAGTACATAGTGTAAAAACCCAGGTTTCCAGCTTCTCTTCAAAAATTAGAAGATCTGGGAGCCCTCGGTCTGCAATAACTAGCCAGGACTGAGTAGATCACGCTCCCTAAAGATAGGAGAGTTCTCATTTCACCGTGGTCCCACTAGTATCACCTGTGTTACTCTCTTGGCTGCTTTTGGCCTCTGTGTCTGTGTTAAAGCAGAAACTACATAGCAAAAAAGGCTCCAATGTTGTTGAAAGAGCATAAGACATGGAAAAAGGACTCTTCTGGTTCCCAGCTTTGTTACTTCCTGGCTGGGTTACCTTGGACAAAAACAGCCTGTATATTTAAGCTTCTGCATTCCTGCCTTCTCATCACTTATTTTTTTCTATTTTAAATTATTTTTTATTGATTATGCTATTACAGTTGTCCCAGTTTTGTCCCTTTTTCCCTCCTCCACACAGCACCCCCCTACTCCCTCAGGCCATTAGCACACCATTGTTCATGTCCTTGGGTCATGCATATGAGTTCTTTGTCTACTGTTTCCTATACTGTACTTTACATCCCCATGGCTATTCTGTAACTACCTATTTATACTTCTTAATCACCTCACATCTTCACCCATCCCCTGACACCCCCCTCCCATATGGCAACCATCAAAATGCTCTCCGTATCCATGATTCTGTCTCTGTTCTTGTTTGCATAGTTTGATTTTAGATTTTATTGTTGATAGATATGTATGTATTGCCATTTTATTGTTCATAATTATGATCTCCTGTTTCTTAAATAATTCCCTTTAATATTTCATATAATAATGGTTTGGTGATGGTGAATTCCTTTAGTTTTGTTCTGTCTGGGAAGTTGATTATCTGCCCTTCAATTCTAAGTGATATCTTTGTTGGGTAGAGCAATCTTGGCTGTAGGTCCCTACTTTTCATCACTTTGAATATTTCTTGCCAATCCCATCTAGCCTGTAAAGTTTCTTTTGAGAAATCAGCTGATAGTCTTATGAGGATGCCCCCGTAGGCAACTAACTGCTTTTCTCTTGCTGTATTTAAGATTCTCTCTTTATCTCTAACCTTTGGCATTTTAATTAAGATGTGTCTTGGAGTGGGCCTCTTTGGCTCCATCTTGTTTGGAACTCTCTGTGCTTCCTGGACTTGCATATCTATTTCTTTCACCAAATTAAGGAAATTTACTTTCATTATTTTTTCAAATAGATTTCCAATTTCTTGCTTTTTCTTGTCTCCTTCTCACACCCATATGATGTGAATGTTGGAATACTTAAATTTGTCAAAGAGGCTGCTTATACTGTCCTCAATTTTTGGATTCCTTTTTCTTCTTGTTGTTCTAATTGGCTGTTTTATGCTTCCTTATGTTCCAAATCATTGATTTGATTCTTGGCTTCATCCACTCTGCTGTGGTTTCCCTGCAAATTGTTCTTTATTTCAATTAGTATATTAACATATCCTTCATTTCTGACTGCAACTTTTTTATGCTGTTGAGGGCCTCACTAAGTTCCTTGAGCATCCTTATAACCAGTGTTTTGAACGCTCATCTGATAGATTGCTTATCTTCATTTTGCTTAGTTCTTTCTCTGGAGTCTTTACCTGTTCTTTCATTTGGGCCATATTTCTTTGTCTCTTCATTTTGGCAGCCTCCCTGTGTTTGCTTCTATGTATTAGGTAGAGCTGCTTTGACTCCATGTCTTGGTAGTGTGGCCTAATGTAGTAAGTGTCCTATAGGGTCCAGTGGCACAGCCTTCCCCATCACCCAAGCTGGGTACTCAAGGTGCACCCTTCGTGTGGGCTTAGTACACCATTCTCTTGCAGTTGAGCTTTGGTCATGGTTGGTAGGTCAATGGGAGGGATTTACCCAGGCCAGTCAGCTTCAAGGACTGGCTATAACCACTGACCACCAACCTCTGCCCTCCATGGAGGATCAGCTGTGCAGGGGCAGGGTAGTGGTGCTCTGATGTGATCTGTATATGTCCACTGGGTGTGCAGGCTCTGGGATTTCCTAGTTGGTGGGGCCAAGGTTAGCCCCCACCTGTGTTTTGCCTGGGGCCACTCAGCATGGGTTATAAAGCAGTCTGAGATATGTGCTATTTTTGCTGGGCTTGGAGATTCCCAGGCAAAGCGAAACTGCATCTAGGCTGGCTGCTGCTAGTGCTATGCCAGGGGCCACTTAGCAAGAAATATGGGGGCTGAGGGCTCACTGAGGCTGGCTGTTGCTTGTTTGATAGGATTTAGGAAGTCAAGAAGCTCAAGCCAAAACCAGCTATTCTTATGGAAAAGCAGCTTGGGTGAGCCCATAAGTTGGGTGGGTCAGAGTCTCTGGGAATCTCCAAGATGAGTCAAACAGCATTACAGGTTGATGGCATCTCAATATGGCATCAGACTGCCAGCCCTATGGCTCTGTGGAGGGAGGGCTCAGAAAGGATCGATGGCCTCTGCCTGCCATTCTATCTGAGAAAAAACTGTCCCCCAGCTCTCACCTTGATGCCAGACACTTCACTTCCTCTTTGTATGCTACTGGTGCCCTTCAAGCTGCTATCCCAGTGCTGGAGGTCAGAGAGAGTGAATCTGAGTAAGTCTGTGTGTGGGTTCTTGAAGGGGTCTACTTGGGCCTACAGAAGTTTCTTCCACCAACTCAACCACTGGGGTCTGGTTTTTGCAGCCAGAAGTTATGGGAATTTATCTTCCTGGCACTGTAACTCTGGGCTGAAGGGCCTGGTACGGGGCTGAGACTCCTCGCTCCCGAGATAGCTCTCCCAAATTTTTATCTACCACACATGGATGTGGGACCAGCCCATTCCACGTCTTCCCCCTTCCTACCAGTCTGGATGGATGTGGTTTCTTTACTCCACAGTTTTCAGACTTCCATTCAGCTCAGTTTTTGACAGTCCTGAATGATGGTTGTTCTATATTTTAGCTGTAATTTTGATGTGGTTGTGCAAAGAGGAAAGCCGTGTTTACCTATGCCAACATCTTGATCATCATCATTTCCTATATTTATCCAATCCTGCTGTTTTGTTTGTTTGTTTGCTTGCTTGTTTTTTTACTAAATAGAGTAAAAATAGAGCATGTAGAGCAGGTATGGATTTTACTCGACAACACTTTTTTAAGTGACATTTATTTCTCTAAAACAAAGAAATTATGGTTGAACTTCCAAATCTCTAGTTCATAGTAATTTAAACACTTTTAAAAAAGTCTCTCCCACTCCCCATGAAGTCTTAAGTAATCAAAACCATTCAAAGAATTGCCCTCTGGTTATTCCCTTCTTATTAGTTCTGTTTGGACTCCAATGTCACTTTCTCAAACAAGCTTCCCTGAGCACCTTGCTAAAGCAGCCCTCCCAGCCACTCTATCACATTTAACTCATTTTACTTCTTTTCAGCCATTATTAGTAGCAAACGTTGCTTTTTGAAAAAAGTTTACTCGTGTGTTCATTCTGTTTATTCATTTTTGTAATGGTTTATTGTCCATATCCTCTTTATAGAAAGAGATCTGTGGTGTTCAGTGCTGGGTTCCAGAGCTTAGTACAGTGCCTAACACTAACTGTCCCACAAATATTTATGTGTTTTATAAGGTAGAGTTTCCCAACATATGCAAAAGACTAGTTGGTTCTCTATATTCTCTTTTGTTATCTCCAGGGAGATAAGAAGAATGAGAACAAGTGAGACAAAGCCATTCACCATGAAGCTTGCTCTGTACTCTCATTGAGTTCCCCAAGTCCCTCAAACAAATACCTGAGGAGTGCCTGTCATCGATATTTGTCATGAGGACACCACACTCTTTTCCAGGGGACCATCTGCCATGCTCACCAAGCTGCCACTTTATGGTAGTGCTCCAGTGGTGTCATGTTCTATCTCCAGGTGAGCAAATGTCTCTCTTCCCTTCTGTGTTTAGGCTTTACTCCCCAACCACCAACAGAACATCACACATACCCCAATATCCCAGGTCTTCTCTCTACCAACTTACCCATTGGGTTCCATCTACAGTCTATATCTGTCTCCACTGAACTCTAACATAGCCCATTCCATTTCCCCCACTTCCTCAAAGCAACATCTCACCCCCTCCCCATGCAAATCAACTGATTCCATCAGATGAATGAGAGCCACCAGCTCTGTCAGCTTATCAGAAAATTCACAGCAGATCTGAAGCCCAGCTCTGTATATGATATAATTGAAACTTTTATTGAAATTCATTTCATAAATTCAGGGGACTTTTAGAACAGCATTGTCCAATAGAAGGGGAATGCAGTCACATGCAAACTACATGTCATTTAAAATTTTCTAGTAACTGCGTAAAATAAAGAGGGGAGAGTGAAAGTAATTTTACTGATTTATTTTATTTAACCAAATATGTAGTAAATAATATCTTTATAATAGTCAAAATGAAAAAAAAATTGAGATATTTTATGTTAGCTTTTACATACAATTTGAAATCTAGTGTGCATTCTGGATTTAAAGAAAACCTCTATTTCCAGTCATGCTGCAAGTGCTCAGTGGCCACATGTGGCTAGTGGCTATCACAATGGGCAGCTCGGGCTGAGAGCAGAGAAAGGAATTTTAGAAACCACACTCTGCAACCTCCTTATCTTGCAAAAGAGACTTAGGTTTCATGATTTCCAAGTGGTCGAACTGCTGATCAGTAGCAGAAACAGGAGTAGGGCACTGAGACCCTAATGCTAATATGCACCTTTAGTCAGTAAATGCTGCTTTTCTTAAGATTGGCAAACCTCTCTGCTACTAAAATATTCCCACTTAAAAAATAACTAAGAATGTGTCAGAATAATCTGGACAGTCATTTTTATAGAATCTATAAAAGATTGGGGGTTTCCAATTGAGTAAAACCTTCCTTACAATTGGTTTTTGATTAATATCCCTCTGGGTCAGATCAATTAAAATCATTCTAAGTTTTTAACTACAAATTACTAAATTTTTCAAATAAAAATATTTGATTAACAAAAAGGGAGAATCAGGGTAATATTTATCCAGCTCTTAACTATGCCTGGTGTTCAGTGGTTTTCAGCATCATCCTATAATTTCTGCAGCAACTTGAATGGGGAGAAACAGAATCCTTTGTAGAGATAAGGTAATTGAACTCAGTGAGAGTAAATAACTAATCCCAGTTAAAAAAAAACACACACAAATAATGATAACAACAACAACAGCAACAAATAACATGGCCCCGGGGTAACACCTTTAGTCAGAACAGCACTTGAACTCAGACTACATCCCTGACCACCAGGCCAATGCTCTCTCCCTCTACCACTCATCCCCCACAATTATCTGGTAGTCTGCTGAGTTGAGATACATGGAGGCTTTTCTCTGATACAGATCCAAAAGGCTATTTCCACTGGGTCTTATCTGTAGTTCCATTACGGCCAAACATTCCCATGGAATCAACTCATTCCATATTCAATTGCAACCAACTGAAATTCCAGCCATGGCTCCTTGTGCAACAGGTTCATTTCATCTGCTGATGGATTATTCTGGACTCATTTATGCAATTCTGAATTCTATCTCAAATATACTTTTTTAACTCTGAGGTCAATAACACAAGTACCTTGCCCTTCAGACCTATCTCTATCTATGATCTTTTCAAGGTTATTTTCACACAATGCATAACAATATATTTGCATAAAATTTCTCTTAAAGTCACTCAGTTTGACCTGCCTTAACATATACATTCATTTCTAAAAATGTGTACTGAATTCATTCTCCCATTTACTTCTATTATCAACTCTGAGTTATATTCATATGGGAGAAAAGTTTGCACCCCAAAACAAAAGCATTTTGTAATTTTAACATTCAATTCAGTCACATGCTCTGCTCCTGTTGATTTACAGTCTTTAGCATTTGGCCCATTTATACAACTCCTGCAAGAGACTAGCCTTACATTCTCATAACAGGCACGTCAGCATTACAGACTGCTAATTCCATGGCTAGATTACAGGACAGAACAAGTAAGCAGGCATTTAGAGAACCAACAAAGCAGGATATTTTTCCATACAGAAGCTTCTGACTTCAGCATGCATGTAAGTTTAGTGTTTTAAAATTAATGTTGTTTTTATTTAAAATTAAATATTGAAGATCACTATGTGTACAGTGTTACATTCCTGTAAAAATCATTATCGGGTCAGGCTCTGGCTCATTCTCATATCAACGTTGTTCTCAATTAGCTCACCGAGTTTATTTGTATGGTCAAGCAGAAAAATTAATTACACCATGAGTGCAAATATTTTGAACTCCATAAAAACAGGAATGACAACCATGGTTACTACTCACTACTAACTACACCCCAGACTCAGTACTATGTTCTGTGCAGGCTTTATCTCTTTTAATTCCAAATAGAGAGACTCTATGGAATAAAACTCTTCTTATCCCCATTTTTGGAAAGGAGAAACATGAGGTTTTGAGAGAGCGAACAATTTTCTTAAAGTCATGTGACATACTCATGTTTGCTTGTTTAAAATGAGCAAAAATGAGCATGAACGTTCCCATGAAATGTTTGGTTGACTAATAAACAAAAAAAATTGGACTTCTGGCCAAGATGGAGGCATAGGTAGACATAGTGTGCCTCCTCCCACAACCAAAAGAAGGACAACAACAAATTGAAAAACAAAAAACAACCAGAACTGCCAGAAAATCGAACTGTATAGAAGTCCAACAACCAAGGAATTAAACAAGAACATTCATCCATACCGGTAGGTGGGTCGGAGATAGGCAGCTGGGCAGAGAGGACTCGAGGCAAGGTGGACCGGAGCAGGCAAGGCATGGCTGGCAGACCGGGCAGTCCCACACCCACATGTGGATAAACTGGGAGGAACAACTGGGAAGCAAGACAGACCACACAACCCAAGCTCCCAGCATGGGAAAATAAAGCCTAAAAGCCTCTGATTGAAAATACCTGTGGGGGTTGAGGAAGCGGCAGCGGTAGAAACCCCCAGCCTCATAAGCGATCTCATTGGAGAGATCCACAGGGTCCTAGAACGTGCACAAGCCCACCCACCGAGGAATCAACAGCAGAAGGGCCCAATTTGATTGTGGGCAGTGGGGGAAGTGACTGAAACCGGCAGAGAGTGGAGCAAGCGGCATTGTTCCCTCTCTGACCCCTCCCCGACAAACAGCATCACAGTGCAGCCACGTGGGTTGCCCCACCCTGGTGAACACCTAAGGCTCCACCCCTTACTATGTAACAGGTATGCCAAGACAAAAAAAAAAAAAATGGCCCAAATGAAAGAACAGATCAAAGCTCCAGAAAACATACAACTAAGCAACGAAGAGATAGCCAACCTATCAGATGCACAGTTCAAAACACTGGTAATCAGGATGCTCACAGAATTGGTTGAATATGGTCACAAATTAGATGAACAAATGAAGGCTATGCTACGTGAAATAAAGGAAAATGTACAGGGAGCCAACAGTGATGGGAAGGAAACCAAGACTCAAATTAATGGTGTGGACCAGAAGGAAGAAAGAAACATTCAACCACAACACAATGAAGAAAAAAGAATTCAAAAAAATGAGGAGAGGCTTAGGAACCTCCAGGATGTGTTTAAATGTCCCAACATTGGAATCATAGGGGTGCCAGAAGAAGAAGAGGAAGAGAAAGAAATTGAAAACTTATTTGAACAAATAATGAAAGAGACCTTCCCCAATCTGGCAAAAGAAATAGACTTCCAGGGAGTCCAGGAAGCTCAGAGAGTCCCAAAGAAGCTGGACCCAAGGAAGCACACATCAAGGCACATCATAATTACATTGGCCAAGATTAAAGATAAAGAGAGAATCTTAAAAGCAGCAAGAGAAAAGGAGACAGTAGCCTACAAAGGAGTGCCCATAAGACTCTCAGCTGATTTCTCAAAAGAAACCTTGCAGGCAAGAAGGCTCGGAAGAACTATTCCAAGTCATGAAAGGCAAGGACCTACATCCAAGATTACTCTATCCAGCAAAGCTATCATTTAGAATGGAAGGGCAGATAAAGTGCTTCCCAGATAAGGTCAAGTTCAAGGAATTCATCATCACCAAGCCCTTATTATATGAAATGTTAAAGGGACTTATTTAAGAAAAAGAAGGTAAAAAAATGAACAGTAAAATGACAACAAACTCACAGTTATTAACAACTGAACCTAAAACAGAAGCAAAAACAAACTAAGCAAACAACTAGAACAGAATCAGAGAAATGGAGATCACATGGTGGGTTATCATCAGGGGGGTGTGTGGGGAGATAGGGGGAAAAGGTATAGGGAATAAGAAGCATAAATGGTAGGTAGAAGATAGACAGGGGAAGTTAAGAATAGTATAGGATATGTAGAATTCAAAGAACTTATATATATGACCCATGGACATGAACTAAAGAGGGAGAATGTGGGTGGGAGGGGGTGTGCAGGGTGGAGGGGAATAAAGGGGGGAAAAACGAACAACTGTAATAACATAATCAATAAAATATATTTTAAAAAAGAAAAGGAAAAAATCAAGGCATAACTGCTGAATAAAAGAAAGAACAAATGAATGACAAAATGAATAACATTTTGGTGCCTCCTGATCTGCAGGACTGAAGAAAAGCAAAAGATGTCCTCTGTGGCTCCATTTGGACACATTCTCACTGACATTGCAACCCAGCTCTGAGCCCAGCTGAGCCATTCAGATACATGAGCATGGACCAGGGCAAGTTAGAATTAGCGAACTATCTTTATACAGCATCTACCTTCAAAAGTTCCATAGTTTGCAAAAATATCAGCAGTTGTATTAGCCACTTTCTTTTTTACTTGCAAAAATTGTATTCCTGTTTTCAGTAGGAACAATATAGCACAGAGAATAAAGCTGGGGAGTTCTTTCTTTTGGTGCAGTGCTCTGTTGAGCACAACCTCATCCCCCCCTCTAGTGTCTGAGCTGAAAGCAGCTTGAAGAACCTTGCAAATTCTGACCCGTGGTGTTTCTACCTACTGCGATGGGCAGGTCACCTAATCTGTGCTTGTCTTCATTTTCTCCTGTGTAGAAGGCGCACAATTATACTCTGTCTCAATGGAAATTACAAAGATAGAACTCTTCTTTCCCTTTGAAGATCAAGGCATCCAAAATAGCTACTACTAATTATCTGGCATATTGGTGAATGTGTTTTCCTATCTGAAGTACTAAATGATTTTTAATTACTCTTTCCAGTTCTTTCTTAATGCTTAGCATAATGTGCTGGCTGGTGCACAGTAGTGTTTGTTTAAAAGGAAAGCCAATTCAGGGAATGGACTATAATAATGAGGTCTTATTAAAAAGATCTATTTAGATAACAGGTAAAAGCCTGCTCTGAATAATGGCTTTGATGATAAGGAATTAATGAAATCAGTTATTCTCAGGTGATTTATGGAAAGTTATAATTTTACAGACTTACAGGGAGCATAAGTTTTCTAATCTACTTTCCAGATGGTATTTATCCCTCAAATTCTTGTTGAAGCAATCAGATGATCATTCAGGAGTTCTCAAATATAAACTGCCCTCCGAATTCAAGCTGGATACATTTGGATATGTTATGACCTAGTTGATATGGCCAGTTATTGATTTTCTACATTATGGAATATTCTCTGACTACATTTGGTTTAGAGAGTTTCTATATATTTTGCAGTGATCCAGAAGGAACTTGATTGGTGTCTTGCCAGCAATGGACAAAGTGCTAAGGTGACCCTTCCAGCCTTTTCTTCTGAATAGTAATGGAAACCTGAGAAGCATGGCTTTCATCAACATCAGCAACATAAAAGCTCTTGTAATAAAATATCATGAATTCTTTAATGAACAAAATAAACTGACAAACAAAATAGAAACAGAAGCATGGATACATGGAACAGGCTGGCAGCTGTCAGAGGGGAGAGGTAAAGAGGAACTGAATGAAAGAAAGTGAAGGGATGAGCCAAAGAACACAACAAGTATAATGGGATAACCCACAGACACAGACAACAGTGTGGTGATCATGGACTGAAGAGGGGAGGGGGACAAGGGCTGGGTGGAGGTGGGCAAAGGGGCTGAAAATGGGAACATCTGTAATAGTGTAAACAATAAAAGTTTAAAAAAAAACAGGGAATCTTCTTGTCTTCTTTCATTTGGAGAAATAATTTTTGGCCAATTTTAATACCACAATCGAAATGTCAATTCAATAACTATGACCAAGGTATTAGTAAATCAAATAACAGAGGAAAAAATGTTAACATTCCAGGTGGCACTTTAGATTATCAT
>VMDR010028049.1:0-13321 GCA_007922815.1 Macrotus californicus
CGTAGGGATGGAAATGTGGGATTATCAACAAGAAACAAATAAGGAAAGAAAAGATAAACCTTTAAATCTCCAAAATTTAGTACTAGAACAGAGTTTTACTTGTCATTTTTAGTTCTACTGCTAGTAGTGTATTTCACCTAATTGAAAACTGAGTTGTAAAACACAAAATTATTTTAACAGCCACTAAGGAAAAAAAGCCCATGCCAATTAATCTTAATAAAGTGTCTTTTTATCATTTAGGATTTTTATTTTATACTATCGAAATGATTTCTTAAAACTTATTTTTACAGAGATTTATGAGGTCTGTCCAGAAGGTATCCAGCCATGTACTATGAAAAATAGAGACATTTATTGAAGAAGATATAAGATACAAGAAACATTGTACATAGGACAATGACTCCTCAGTCCCCTTCAAAGTAGGCACCTTGGGACCTCACACAGTTCCAATCCCTGTCAGATGCCCTGTTGTATTTTCCTGAATCTCATCAACGGTCTGAAATCTCTTCCCTTAAAAAGGTGATTTTAGTTTTGAGAAAAGCCAGAGGTCACAGGGTGCCAAATCTGGGCTGTAGAGACCTCGGTCATCTGGGTGATTGGATGTTTCACAAAAATCTCTGCACAGACGTGATGTATGAGTGGATGTGTTGTCATAATGAAGCTGCCAATCACCAGTTGTCCATCCCTACGGCCTTCTGAATCACCTGAAAAGGTTCCGCAGAGGAATGTTCGAGCTTAATGGAAAATTTAATGTAAATCCGTTGCTCTACTCGCTCAGGCATTTTGAATGTGACTGCCACGTAGTACACATGCTCAGTCAACAGCATCTACCACCCCACTGACTTGTACATGTGCATTCCAGGCAACTCTCCTTGGCTGCCAGGTTACTTTGATGTCACTTAAAGCATTTTCGTTATTAAAAGTGGCTGGACTTTTTCTGGACAGACCTCATATGTCATTTATCACTCTTATGTATCCACAAAAAGGAAAACATTAACAAAAATGTCAATGATTAAGATACTCCAAAAATTCTTCACACAAACACTCTAACAGGCCTTTTTGTACTCCAGGCTCATCATGAGAATACCATACCTGATCATTCTGGGGAAAAATTAACAAGAATTGAAAAACATCCATCATCAGGTAGCACTAAAACAGTTTCTGGAGTCAAGGGTGGATGGGGCACTCCCCAAGCAGGGAGAAGGGAGGCAGGCATTCACCCACATGAAGACTGCCAAAGGCCTCCTCAGTCAAAAAATGAAGACCTTGCAACCAGCAGGTCTGAAAACATCCTCAGCTTCCCCTACAGAAGCCCTCCCACAGTCTCCCATGTCATTTTTCTGTGCCGGTGCTTTTACAAACGTAGTGTTTACTGGGTTTCCCCACCTCCTCGATATTTTTTATTTGTAATGATTTTATTTATTTATTTTTAGAGAGAGGGAAATGGAGACAGAAAGAGAGGGAGAGAAACAGAGAGAAAGATCAGTTGGGACCAAGCCCGCAACCCAGGCATGTGCCCTGATCAGAGATCAAACTGGCGACCCTTCACTGTGTGGAATGACATCCAACCAACGAAGCCACACAGGTCAGACCCCCCACTTTGATTTTAAAAGGTTCTCGTTCATTATAAAGAATTCAGGGAAACAACAGGACATTGAGAAAAAGTTAGTGTTCCAGAACATTGTTTCAATATTGGTAGTAATTAGACATATTTTTTGTCCAATCTTTTCCCTGTGCTTTCATTATGACAATAATGATTATGCAGTTTTCCTTGTACTGTTTTTACTTAGTATTTCCCAAAGTAATAAATGTTCTACAAGAAGAAATAAGGCAAAAAGGAATCCAACAGGAATCACTTTTACATTCAAAGTGACTGATTTCTGCATTTTTCCCACATTATTTTACTGAAAGAATTGAATAGAACTCGAGAGAGGGTTCCACTTCTGACCATGGAACTTTCTTCCACGGGCCTGACACGCTGTTGGCAAGTGCCAGTGCTGCCACCCCTCTGTTCTTCTCAGACCACATTAGGACTCGCGGTCCTTCCTCAAATGTCTCTGCTGGGTCTGCTGTCTGAACCCTCAAAGGATGGTAGTGGTCCAGTCATGAAAAAATTAAATGTATACCCTCCGCTCTGTCTCTGTGTTTCCTACACACACAGTGACTTTTCTTTTCAGTGCACAACCATAGTGTCATCTTTCTGAAAAAAAAATGCCAATAATGATTAAACTCAACACATGTAATGGCAACAGTGCCCATGATTTAGGTGAAGTGATGAGAACATAAACCGTCGTCATGCCACAGTGAGGCAGTGCCAGTAGTGGTGGACCTACCACCTGGGGAATCACACAATGCCTTTGATGGTAAGGTGTAGCCTGACTTCAGTATGTAGAAAATGCCATCTTAAAATCACTGATTATCAATTCATAAGGAAATATTAAGGTCCTGATAAACAAATACTGTGGGGATCCAATCAGCAAAGCCCAGACTGCAGAAAATCCTACGTGTCAAAAAAGCTGGTTTCTTCAAATAAATTACAGGGGTTGGGGGGAGAAGGAAGAAGAAAACAGGGAAAACAATACATTAAAAGAGACTTAGAATACATTCAAAATATATCAGTCTATCTCAATGTATTACTGTACCTGTGAGACAATTGGAAATTTGAACACTAATTGGATATTTTAAAATATTAGAGAATTATTGTTAAATTTTAGGTATAATGATGGTATTATGGATATATATATATCCATAATATAATGACCTTATCTTTTATATATATATATATATAAAGAGCCCTTATCTTTTAGGGTTACATGTTGAACTATTTACACAAGAGATGATATGAAATCTGGGGTTTACTTCAAAATAAAGCAGAAGATAGAAGTGAACAAGGGCATATCTGTGTCGCAGGCAGACCCCTAAAAGAGCCTCCAATGATCCCCACCTTCTGGTCATTACACCCTCTGGTAGTTCCCTCCCCTTGAGTGTGGGCTGCACCCAGTGACTTTGTTCCTGAAGAATAGAATCTAGGTTACAATAGGCCATGCCTTTCTGTCTTGCTTGTCTCTCTTGCTGTCTTTCTCACTGGCGATCTGATGAAGCCAGCTGCCATGTTGTAAGATGCTCTGTCATGAAGGAGGGCCCTGGAGTGAGCAAATCCTGCCAACATTCGCTTGAGTGGCCTAGGAAGTAAATCCTTCCCAGGTGAGATTTGAGATGACTACAGCCTTGTGGGAGACCCAGAACCAGAGAACCCAAATTACCCCTATCTGGAGACCTAATCCACAGAAACTTTGAGCTGCTTGTTGTCTTAAATTGCTAAATTTGTGGGCAATTCACTTTACTCCAACAGATAACTAATACATTATGTGACAAGACCGGCCATGGTTTGATGACTTTTGAGGCGAGTGAAAAGTGTATGGGGTTAATTTCCTATTCTTTCTACTTTTGTGTAGGCTCAAAATTCACCATAACAAAGACTACTTAAAAAGCAATCAGTGAAATATGGTAGTAACAAGTCACTGCTTTGCCTGCCCTCCACCATTTAACAGCAGTGTAGTTACTTTCCATATGGCTAAGGTTTGTCTGTGTCTCCTGCTTTGCTAGGTTTCCTACTCTGATTTGTCTACTGGACTCTGTAAGACAGTAAACATTTCTGAGTATCTGCTAAGTACTAAAGAACACATGACCTAATGCACCAATTTAGAAAAAAAAAAAAAAAAAAAACACCAAGAGAAAAAGCTCTTCTTACGTTACTTTTAGGATCACTTTGTGAAATGGCAACAGGATAAATGAATATAAATTGAAGTGATGATAAAAAGTATAAATAAAAGGAGAGGAAGGAGCCCTGGCACTAACCTGAGAAAACACAGATGAGGGCCAAGTTCTTAGTTCAGTTTCTAGGCTGTAGGTTGCTGTCTCTGCTTTGGTTCTCTTCCTTTTCTCTTGCTGTTGGTTGGTTGGTTGGTTGGTTGGTTGACTTTGTATGTTCATTTATTTTGCTCCTTAGATTCCATGTAATGAAATCATGGTATTTGTCTTTCTCTGGCTTATTTCACTTAACATAATGTTCTCCAGGTCCATCCATGCTCTTGCAAAGGGTAAGATTTCTTTCCTTTACGGCTGAGTAGTGTTCCATCATGTAAATGTACCACAGCTTTTTTATCCATTCTGTTTTTGTTCAATCTGCCTGAATTTTGACTATGTCACTAATTGTTAAACTTCTGCTAGCAGCACAAGAGAGAAAACACATTATGTAGTAATCAGATATTTCCCCTTGTCAACACATGTAGAGGATGTTACAGATGATGGAAACAAATAGCAAAAATTAAATAGAGTTAATTAACACAAATTAATATTGAGTGGGGATTTGAAATCCTACCAACCATGCAGCTTGCCAATACTTTATAGGTCTAAGTTTATAAGGTCACATCTCGATAAAATTTAACAAGTGTTTTAGAAGAGATATAAAATGTTTTTTATCACACCCACATGTAATTTTCTTATCTTCTTTTGACAGGGATAATTTTAAATGAGCTATTTGCCACTTTGTTCTCATAAAATGACTATAGGATGTGACTCACTGAGGCCTAAATTGTGTGAAAATGCTGGAAAGAAATCTGCTGAACATCAGCTATTACAGACCAGTAACACATCAATCCATGGGAGCAGGTTTCCTACCTTTGTGATCTAGTTCATATAGGAAGAACCAGTATATTAAGTAGTTCAACATATAAGTTCTAGGTGGAATCACATGGACTGAACTACAAGCTCTATTACTTATTTGGGGTACAAGCTTGGGCAAGTACTTTAAATGTTCCAAGCTTCAGGGTATTCACCTGATGAGAGCCTACGATAATGTAGTTAAATTCTATGTGTACAAATAGCACATGTAAGTGACTCAGCACAGGCCGAGGCACCATAACTGTCCCTCAATAAGTGGCAGTTACTGTTGTTATTATTACCAGAACCAAGAGAAGAAAAGCTGAGACCCTTGGCTACCCAAGCCAACACTCTTCAGTTGTATGAATGTGAATCAGGATATAGAGTACAAGAAACCTCCCACTCCTCTTCAGATAATATTTTCATGTTAATACTGGGGAGGTAAATATAGGCGGGTGAGTTTATATATATAATTGGCTTCTTTATGATCCTGCAGTGTAACCTACTTTTAAAATCCTAGTACTGGCCTAACTCAGTGATTCTAAGCTGGAGGCAGTTTTGCCCCCTTTTGGGTCCCAGGGGACATTTGACAATTTGGGACATCTGGAGACATTTTTGACGGTCACAACTGGGAAGATGCTACTGTTATCTAATGGGTAGAAACCAGGGATGCTGCTAAACATCCTACAGTGCACAGGACAGCCCACAACCACAAAGAATTATCTGATCCAAAATGTAAATATACTGAGGTTGAGAAACTCTGCCCTAGCTCAAGCCAAGAACAAATTCTTTTAGTTGGCCTTTAAATGTTTGGAGCAAGCATTTAACAACAGCTAAGACAGCTTTTCAGCTCTCTTGCTTTCAGCCAATGGAACTACTCATAATTCTTTAATCACACCAGCCAAGACTTCAGAAGGCCTCTCCCTGATGCTGTTAGGTAAAACAGACTTTACTTTCAAGAAGAAAGAAAAAAA
The DNA here is from genome assembly GCA_007922815.1 of Macrotus californicus. Taxonomy (NCBI): domain Eukaryota; kingdom Metazoa; phylum Chordata; class Mammalia; order Chiroptera; family Phyllostomidae; genus Macrotus; species Macrotus californicus. The sequence continues at coordinate 5,634 of VMDR010028049.1, forward strand.
GAATAGTTATGCCTTGAGAAAACAGAACTCTCATATCATTCCTCCTTATTGTGACATGGAAAAACTGAAATAAATTATATTACACATATTATAAATATATGACATATAAATAAATACAATGCACAACTTGAACTTTCCTATACCAGAGTTTGCGACCCATCTGACCCAACACCGCTGAATGTTAAGGGTGGGTACAACAAGGTAGAAACTGAGCACCACTTGTATTTCTTTAGTAGCTCTGATCTTCCAACCAACCCTCCTCTCCACTTCAATCAAAACACTTCTAAGCGTCTCTGTGAATATTCCTCCACTAAAAACCAACACTAGACCCCTACCACCATCAGCTAACACAGCATTTCACACCACCTATTATTATTTGAAGAGCTTGAAACCAGAAGTCATACTTTTCCACACTGAAAATATTTGAATGGGCTGTCAAAAAGCCTCTCAGAAATGTGCTCCATCCAACAGCAACAAACCCTGTGCAAACAAATCAAGTGGTGCAGAAATCCTTTGCACAAGATGATAGGGGAGGCCTCCATGCTGACACTGCAGGCGAGCCAAGTTTTCATGTACTTGGATGGCTGACCTCCAACTTCTGACATATTCATTATATTCCAGCATGTCGGCTGCAGATTGCATTGAAGCGATGACAGCTACTAGACAGCCAACGAGGAATATGGCCATTCTGGCAACAGGTGGCCTTTCACTTGTACTGGGAAAGTTAATCTAGTTTATCATCAAAGTATATTATGTTCAAGGAGTGTCATGTTTTGAGAGCTCTAGTGACGGATCAAATAGAGAAAGCATTCTTCCGTGGAACATGACATTTTGGGGAGACCAACCCTTTCAAACCACTTCATTGTTTATGCTTGACTCAGGTCTAACTTTCTCCATTGTCTCAAGGTTTACATTACAGGTTCCGAATTATGGTTTGTGTCCCCAGCCAAAGGCTGGCGGAGGTATCCACAATCTCTCCTTGAACGATCAAATGCCTGTACTGCGAGGGATTTTTAATGGCCCTAATTTGTCAGCAGAAAAATATACTGAAGAAAAGGCCAGCAGCAAAAGTTAATTCATATCCACACAAATTGACCATCACATTTCCAGATGAATTTCCAAATGATAGCTGTTCAAACCAGTCCTGCCTACCCCCATTCAAAGTATAATTTTTAAAACAATCAGTGAAATAATGTTCTATCCAAGGCTCATAATGGGCAAACAATGGCCCCCGAAGGGTACTAACTTCTCTTTGGGTTTAACCTTGGATTGTGGCAGGAAATCCCTCTCCAACCTCTCTGCCATCCCCACTAAAGCCTGAGATAAATGATGCTACGTGGTAATATTTATTCAGTCATCCATCCCATGGCCGCCTTCCGGTTGGATGGTTGTTTTGCTGCACTTTGGAGCTCATTTGAAGAACTCTTAATACTTCTAAAACAGAGCTCATTTGCCTTGTGGAAAATAGTTTTGATTTACTTGAAAGTCTTCTAGCCTATTTGGGTCATTCTTTATGACGAGTCTTAGTGGGGGACAAATAGAGTAACACTATATATTTTTTCCATTCTATATAAACTCCTTTTTGCCCAGGAACACTTCAAAACATTCAATCTCTAAAGGCAAATTAGTGTCTCTGATCCACAACTACCTTTCTGCACTTAAAAAGATGGCAATGACCCCCATAAACATACAGAGAGAAGGCTACCTACCTAGTCACAATACTTCTCTGATGATCTCAGGCTGTCCTGGAGAATCAGAGTAGGCATCAGCTGACTCATCTCAGCTGTTAATGATTCTAGAGCGTTAACCTTCCATCCTAGCAATCTGGCCAGTGCTTCCCTGGGTATTGGTCAAACTGAGTACCTTCAAGCCAACGATCTCATATCATACATGTAGTTTTCTGATATTGAACACTTCAGAGAAAAATAAACATGGACACATGTAAAGAAATAAAAGTTACATGATTTAGTTCTGTTCTATAAATACTCCATCCACCAATTACTTAAAACATGAACTCAGTATTCATTTTATTTTATTTAAACAATCACTTACATAGCACTTAGTTTGTGCTAGACATTGTTCTCAGTACTTTTCATATATATTAAGATACTTAATCCTCGTAAAAATACCATAGGGTAGATACTATTGTGACATAGGCTGTGGCAAAATGAAGTTTACAGTTCTGAGCACATGAAACACAGTTTATTCTTGTGCTATTATTTATGAATTATTGTATTATTTTCCACATGAACAACTATAAACCTACTTTTGCCCACCCTCTCTCCTTTTTACAGAAAAGAAAAAGGAGGCACCAGAGGGTAAGGACTTCCCACAGACACAGAACAGTAAGTGGCAGGCCATGTTTGAGCTTGGTTAGCTTTCTTCCAGAGTCCAGACATTAACCACAAAGCTGTACCCTGTCCATCAGTAGCGTAAGAACGATGCTAATAATGTCTACAATGCAATGAGCCACTCTGAATGACATACTCAATCCTTACCACAGCCCACTGAGGGAGGTACAGTTATCATCCCTGTTACACATATAAGGAAACTGAGGATCAAGGAGTTTCAATTGCGTGTCTAAAAACAAGCCAGCAAGTGGTAGAACTTGGACTGGAGATTGGGGAAGTAAGAGGTAAAACAGAAAATAGTTCTGTGTCTTAAATTTCTAATAATTTATAAAGAACATGTTCATTGGTCTTGAAGCATTAGGGATATTTTTAGAAGTGTGACCTTTACTCACCCTAGAAATGGAAAGTAAAGTGAGATTCTGGTCTGCCGGCCTTCCTCAGACATTAGAAGTCTATTTCTAAAGGACTTGGAGATTTAGTTCTTACTCCATTAGGCTAATAAGACCCTAAATCTTTAAAAATACCCAAACCTAATTCACTTATGAAAGGAAAGTCAAGAAATGAATGCTTTTACAAAGGTAAAATTACATTGCCTTTAAGAATCTCAGCATTACAATGCTTCTTTTAAAAAAATAATAATTAGAAACATTAAGACATTGACTTAGAAAACATATTGATATCAGGAAGTAATCATACTAACAAATATCATTGTCTTATCAGACAGAATACAAGTCTTTCGTGAAAAAAAACACAAATAAAAAATCAGAATAAAATATTAACTTTAAAATCCACACATACACTGGAATATTGTATAATCACTTAAAATTCTGTTCACAGAGATTTTTATAGGCTTGAGGTTAGCTTAGTTATGTTAAGCAACAAAGTAGCATAAAGTCTGTACGTGGAGTTTAAATCCAATTCTTTTTTTAAAACCTACTCATTGAGTCATTTATATGCATATAAATTTCAGGTAGTAAACACACCAAAATGTTAACAGAAGATACTCCTAAATAGTAGGATTGAACGCGGTATTTAGATTCTTATTTATACTCTTTATAGTTTTCAAACTTTTTACAGTTCAGCCTATATTACTTTTATAGTCGAGAAAAAATAACAGCAATTAGAAAACCATGGAATACCTGTCCCGCTCCACAAGAGCCCCATCTCAGAACTCTACGTCCAGTCCCCACATATAGAAGCCTCAAAGGAATTACCCTAAATGACAACAGTACAGGGGCAGGGGGTACCAAACAAACAAATGATCTTCAAACCACAAAGCCACTTACCAACCCAGGGATAGAAAAAAATGCTTATCTGTCTTTTTGACTTGAGTCCAGCCTTGAGTGCCTTCCTTAAGCTACTTAAGTCACAAAAGTCAAGGTCTGTAGCTCCCTGCTACGCCTGGTCTTCTTTCTGAACTTACTCCTGTTCTTCTCCAGCTCTTCTCTTCTGCTCTGTTCTTCCAGACCACAGATTTCTTTCCACATTTCCCACAGGGTAGATAGTAATGTGCCCTCACATGGGACCTTGCCACATCCATCGATTGACTTCATTTGTTTTTCTGGCTCTTTTGACAATGACTTTCAGAATTCCTTTATACCCTGTTTTTCCTCAGTTAAACAGCCTATCTTTGCTTCCTCTGTGGGCTGTGGAAGCAAAAGGCTCATGATAGAGTCAGTTTTTCTTCCAATTCCTCTCCTTGCATAGAACAGAGAATTAGTTTCTGGTTTCTGTCTGGTGGCCATTAAAATACATGCCTGTCCCACCAACTACATACCCAGGTTCCCTTTCCCCCACATCCTCAGCACTTGTTGTTTGTAGATGTGTTTATGATGGCATGCTGACCAGTGTGAAGTGGTATCTCATTGTGGTTTTAATTTGTATCTCTCTGATGGCTCATGATGCTGAGCATCTTTTCATATGTCTCCGTGCCCTCTGTATGTCCTCCTTGGAGAAGTGTCTCTTCAGGTCCTTTGCCTGGTGTTCATTCATATGAGTTCTTTATATATTTTGGAGATCAAACCCTTGTCTGAGGTATCATTGGCAAATATGTTTTCCCTTACAGTTGGTTCCCTTTTCATTTTGCTGACATTTTCTTTAGCCATGCAGAAGCTTTTTAGTTTGATATAGTCCCATTTATTTAATTTTTTTCTTTATTTCCCTTGCCCTAGGAGACATATCAGCAAAAATAGTGCTACCTGGGATATCTGAAATTTTACTGCCAATGTTTTCCTCTAGGACTTTTATGCTTTCGCAATTTATATTTAAGTCTTTTATCCACTTTGAGTTTATTCTGGTATATGGTGTAAATTGGTGATCTACTTTGGGAATATACCCTAAGAATCCCGAATCACCAGTTCAGAAAAACCTATGAACCCCTTTATTCATAGCAGCGTTATTTACAATAACCAAGTGCTGGGAACAGCCTAAGTGCCCATCGGTAAATGAGTAGACCGAACAATTGTGGTACATTTACACAATGGAATACTACACAGCAGAAAGAAAGAAGGAACTCCTACCTTTTGCAACAGCATGGATGGAACTGGAGAATATTATGCTAAGTGAAATAAGCCAGTCAGTGAAAGACAAATACCTTACGATCTTACTTATAAGAGGAATCTAATGAGCAAAATAAACTAAGGAACAAGAATAGAACCACAGTCATGGAAATACGGAACAGACTGAAAGTGACCAGAGGGGAGAGGGGGTAATGATGGAAAGAAGGGGAAGGGACTAGACAAAGAACATGTATGAATGACCTACAGACATGGACAACAGTGTGGGAATCGACTGTGGGAGTAGGGGTGGTGGGAAGGGAGGAAGAGGGTAAAGGGGAAAAAATTGGGACAGCTATAATAGAATAAGAATAAAAAAGAAGTTAAAAAATAAAATACATGTCTGTGACCTTCAGAGCCAGCACCTCCCCTCCATTGCCAGGCAGACAAAAATTAACACCCACATTTAGCTTAATTTCAGTTTCCTCTTCACCTTTGATCTCTAGGATTTTAACTTTTTTCGAATGTTCAACTCTTTCTTTGAAATATCTTTGTTGTATTTTACCAAGCAATTTCAGCTATTCTGTAGCCCAAGATTTTGTTGTTGTCTGTGTCTTCCAGTCAACCATATATTGCCAGCAATTGAAATCCCATTATATTTAAAATAATATTTCCCTTCCCTTTATAATCTTTTGCTACTACAAATTCAAGCACCCTTTCACATGAAATTTACTACTAATCTTACAATATTTACCGTGAGTTTTGTCTATCAACCATGCATAAACAAATGACATCACAGAACAATATGTCCTTAACCGTACCCAGCGACGTGGTCGCCATGACCTGCCAGGTGTCGTGAAGAAAGAGGAACATTCTTCTCATAGGCCAGACATTTCCTCACCAGCTTCCCCAGGCCAACAGGCTCTAGCCAAGGCACACCTGAAGCCTTCCCTTTTTTCCACCATTAAGCTTTCCCAAAACTCTGCCTGCTTTTGAGTCTCTACCAAATGCAAGCAGTGGTAGCTAATTCCCTTGTGATTGCGCTAAATAAAAAGCCTTTGTTTTTCATATTTGATCGGTCTTCAATTTCTTTCCGCACCATGGAAGAATAGGGGAAATGCCATGACCAACTTGGGGAAGAATTCATATGAATGCAACATCATTTAGTTGTTGCAAATTGTGTTATGGAATTTATACCTAAATATGACAGACAAGGTATTGTAAACACACCTAAACATTATTAGTATATCATCTCTGAGATTCCCTTCTTTTAATATATGTTCTCCGATACAGTGATCTCCAAGCATGCTTAATTCTGTACACCATTGATACATTTGGGCAAGCATTCCCAAAATATTAGTATTTATTTATACATTTATACATGTAGAAAAAATTAGGCAATTTAAAGGTTGAAATAAAGCTACTTTTTAAAAGATGTTATTTATTTATTTTTAAAGACAGGGGAAGAGGGAGATAAAGAGGAGAAAAACATCAATGTGCAAGAGATACATCGATCAGTTCCCTCTCGCATGCCCCCAACTAGGAACCTAGCCTGCCACCCTGACTGGGAATCAAACCTGTGACCATTCTGTTCACAGACCAGCATTCAATCCACTGAGCCACACCAGCCAGAGCTACAACTACTTTTAAACATTCTGTGAATCATGATAACTTCACACCACCAGCAGCTAATCCCTCTGTTGTGGGTGTAAATTCACATGTGAAAAAGCATTCCTGGTAATTTCTAAGCATTAGGTCCAATCAATTAGATGATTAGATTGTTATTGTTTTTACCTCTTAAATGGCTAAATACACACTGATAGTAGGGGTGGGTTAAATGTCAGTTCTGCCACGTTCTTGATGTTTTTCTGTGCTTGATCATCATTATTATATTTTATCTGGGGTGTCTTTGCAGGAATCTGTTAGTCCATTTTCCATCTTAAGATTAGATGCAAACAAGATAATGTTCCCTATAAAACTACTCAAACAGACCCGTGTAGGCTATGGAAGATCACAGGATGCTAAAAGCAAACAAATGGGCAACTGTCTGCAACACCCCATTTTTGTGGAATAATCCAAAGTAAGAATGTCAATGTCAACCAATAAATTAAATATTGGTACATTTATTCCTCATTTGTATATGTTAACAGAATTAGAAGATTAAGAGATAAATAGAATGTTTAATATTTTTCTCCCACAGCTCAATAGATACTTCTGTGGAGACATGCTTTGCAGGCTAGTCTACTATTGTATATTATTTCCCTGAGTTTAATCAAAGGACAAGGTTGTTATGCCTTATTTTTTTTAATAAATGTGAGGAGGAAATCAGGTGGCAAGTGTGCTTATATTTCATTAGCTTAAATTCACATTAGCTAAAGAAATATGCATAAGTTTTTGTTACTATCAGCCTTCTGAGCTAAAAGAGGGAGAAGGTCAATCTGAAGAACAAACCCATAGAGCCTTCAGATATTTGTTATTCCAGTGTTTATGCTTTCCGTCTTTGAAAATTGGCAGCTCTAGAGTTCAATGTATTTAGATATTAGTTTATGTTAAATCAGCACAATTATCTTATAAAAATTATGCATCATAAATGGTTGGTAAGCACATTAGCTGATCCTCATGTTACCCAAGAGGAGACATGTCAACCAGATGTGTTGATATATCTAAGTTTAAATTTTCCAAACACAAACAGTCACTTATCTGCATTTTTAGTAGCCATGTTTGCAGTTTTATTTACTATTCACTCATGATCTAAATTCCCTTCTTTATTTCACTTGGTAATGAGAGAATTTAAACACCGATATCTCAGCCACTATACAGTCATCATATTATGCCCATCTCT
>VMDR010028050.1:0-13289 GCA_007922815.1 Macrotus californicus
AATAAATAAATAAATAAATAAATAAATAAATAAATAAATAAATTTTAAAAAGCAGCAACAGCCAACACAGCAATAGGCATCCAGTGTGAATGATTCAAAATTATACTTATTTTTTTGTCAGGTTGGGGGAAAACATATTTTTGGTGTGTGCAGAATTTTAGTAATCAGTTTATATGTGCCACGAGATAAAAATGGTTGAAAATCACTGTATTTCTGGATAGTTTTATGAATATCTGGTAACTTTGTTGAAGCCACCCACTAATGCTGCAGCACTGGTTCTGCTACAATGCTGACCTTGTACTTAGTAGGACAGGAGGTTAAAAGGGAAGGGAGGGACGATAGGGAAAATGGAATAAGTGACAAAATGAAAGAATGACATCACAGGAGAAGACCACAGATGGAATAGCAAAATGAGAAAAGGAGAGTGGCAGGAAGATTGAAAAAAAGGAGGGTCATCTTAGTAAACTCTGCCACTTTACTGAAAAGAACAGCTAAAAAAAAGAAAAACCAGAATTGCTAAAACAGGAACAAAACAGATACTAAACCACTAAACAAAGGGTTATAGAAAGGAACAGAAAATCTGCCACCAGCTAGTCCCCTATCTCTGTCTCAGGCACATTCAGCACCTTCCTGGCCAAGACTGGCCACTGTTGCAGTGGATCTTGTACTTCTCAGCAAACAAATTGTAGCTGAAAGAATTTTGAGTGCTTGCAAACAATTGGTGTGTGTTATCAGAGCCTAGCCTCCTCCAGGCTGTCTCTAGAAACTCAGGAATTTCTCCCTGGTGATCAGAAGAAGCCAGGGTCTCACAAATGGCAGACACACACAGAAATAGTAGTGACGGACCTTAACGAAGGGTAGAGTGACACACTAGGTGCAGTTCAGCCTCCACTTTAGGAATAGCTCTGTCTTGGTACCCTATAAAAGTAGTCTCCTCAAACTTTAATGTACAGGGAATCACTCTGGAGATCTGGTTCTAAGGCAGATGCTGGTTCAGAAGGGCTGGGATAAACCCGAAATTCTCTGTTCTCATAAGCTCCAAGTGATGCCAATGGTGACGGTCCTCAAATGACAATGGGAGAAGCAAGTTGCAGAGCACTCTGGTGACCCCTGAGTCAGGGAGAAAGAGGATATGAATGGGACCAGCCCTGGCTGGGCAGCTTAGTTGATTGGAGTGTCAGCCTGTACATCAAAAGGTTGTGGGTCTGATCCCCAGTCAGGGCACATACCTAGGTTGTGGGTCCCATTCCCAGTGAGGGCACATACAGGAGGCAACTGATGTTTTTCTCTCACACTGATGTTTCTTTTTCTCCTTTCCACTCTCTCTAAAATCAATAAACATATCCTTGGGTGGGGATTAAGAAAAGGAAAAAGGAAAGGAAAGGAAAGGAAAGAAAATGCCAGAAGCACATTCAGAGAGAAGGCAGGAAGCAATACATGTTTTTTTGTCCATTTATTGCTGGGCTTTTTCCAGTTCCCAAGAATTCAGAGTTACAGCAGTTTCCCATTAGGACTTTCAGGTAGATGAAATTCTCTACCCAGGAATGTGGACACAAAGCGATGCCGGCTATTAAGCCCAGGGAAGGTAGTGTGATGAGGGGGATGGCATTCTAACACCCCCTGTAGTTGGCACCAGCCTGGCTCCCTCCAACTTTTTCTACCTTGTTCTCAACTTATCTTTTTTCCACTGAGGAAATAATAATTGTCTCTGAATCATACCAACCTGAACATCAAACGTATGTTGGAAACTTAGATAATTGAAGCAGAAATATTGAGAAAGTGCTAAAAACCAGACTTCAGGATTGAAGTTAGTGATTTGACTCTGATTTGTTTTCCCACTGTAGTGATGCTCCTGAAATAGAAGCTTCCTCGGTGTCTGGTGTGTTTGTATGTGAGACAGAAGATGTGGTGAATGAGTGCACGCACCCCCTCTACAAAGCACAGAAGACCAAGGAGGACCTGTGGTCTGGCCTCACAAGAGGAGTTTGAATTCACTGTCCAGTCCCAACTGGAATGTTGTCATATTTATTTCCTTTGACAGAAACTACAGGTTGTGTGATGCAGTGTGGGTGTCCTCAGAGGTAGCTAAGTTTACATACTTCCTGACTGACAGAATACTCCTGCCAGTGCCTCAGGCCAGGGTGGTAAGTGTCGGTGGGAGGAGTAACCAAGTTTCACTTCCTTGAGGGTTGGAGACTCACAGCTGGCTTCTCTCAGAGGAGAGTGTGAGGAGCAGCAGAGCCCATTGCTTCTTCCCTCGGCACCTGCAAGGGCTTCACAGACGTGAGGAGCGCGAATGGGCAGAGCAGAGTCTCTAGAAGGGAAGATGAGCACCCAGGATCCTTCAGATCTGTGGAGCAGACCCGATGGAGAAGCCGAGCTGCTGCAGGACTTGGGGTAAGAGAGCAGATCAGCTTTTCAAAGCACTTCCTGAGTGAGCTCTAACTCCCCCTTCCCTAATGCTCACTTGGATTAATGATTGTCTTTAGCGCTCTGCCACCCCCATTTTCCATCCCTTCCACTTGACTCATTTGTGTCTGTTGGGTGTCTTCCTGCTTAAAGCTGACTGCATTGTAAAAGCACATATTATTTTCCCAGATGTGAAAGCAGGTAGATACAGACTATGGGACAAAATTCAAATGCTAGGCAGACTCTGAGAGTAGGGACAGAACTGAAATGTGGAAGTTGATGTTGCTTGGTTTCCTTCATATTGTTTTGATTTATGAATAAATGTGCTGTTAAAACTTGTTAGCTCTATTAAGCTGTTGCCAGTAAGATAAACAGAAAGCCTACCCTACCGCACAGGAGAGGGACTTTTTCAAAAGAGAAAGGAGGAAGTGTCTGCAAAAGAGAAAGAAGCAATGTCCACATGCCTGTCTTTTCCCTGACACCGCTTTCGGGAACCCATGTATGTAGGCACGTCGGCAGGGACGACGTTAAACCTCTTAGATACTAGCAAGTCAGAAAGAGGATACAATTTCTGCCTCAAACAGGTAATGAGTTTGAGTAGGTGGAGTCATCATAGTCCTGCCTTTAAGAAGGGACCAGATGAGGCAACTCATCAGGATATTTAATCAGAGAAACAAATATTACATAAGAGAGGAAGAGGGGATTTCCTGGAGACATTGAACCTTTACCCTAAAATACCAGGGACAGCCTGGTGAGGCTGGTTTTGACACCTGTGCTTCACGAGAGGCGAGACCTGCACCTTCTGTCTTAGTAAACAGCTCAAAGCTTCACAACAACCCAACAACATAGAAATTGTTATCATCTCCATCTTACAAAGGAAGAAAATGAGCACCCAAAGTGTTGAATAACTTGTCTATGTCACGCATCGATTAAATGGCAAAGCTGGGATTCCAATCTGCCAGAGCCTGTTCTTAACCAGAGAAATTCTGAAGCAGGCATGAAATCTCTCTGCACTAACGTGGCAGGGATTGTGTCTTTTGTGTTGTGTTAGTGTAAAAGTTCTCAGTAAGTCCTGTCTTTAGATTTTAAATTTGAGGTCTCAAAATCGAACTCTACCTTCAGAAGGTAAACCAGATGTAACAGCTAGAACTTTCTATAAAGTAAATTCTTCTCATCGGAAATTCAGAGTTCCAGGATATCACTAACCTTCTGGATTTCCCCAAAGAGAAAAGGTGAAGTGACCCTGAGCACCGAAAGCGAGTGTCACAAATCCAGGCACCAAAGCTGGACACTTGGGTTCCCAGAGCCTTATTAAATTATTAAACTATAATTCTTTAGTACATGCTTCCTTACCTATATTCCTGCCCATGATCAGTAAGAAGCACCCAAAGAGAAAAGAGCCAAAGGAGATATTCAACTCTGGTCCTTTAATTCAATAGTCCTGGAGCCTAGACTCTGTGTTTGAGTATGTTGGCACTCACTTAGATGACAAAGTGAGCTATATGATGTCCCTTCTCCTCACCATAATGCCCATGGCAGGAAGCAAGTACAGGTGAAACTCACAAGGAAACAAATCTGTGTCTTCTCTCCATGTGCAAAGAGTAGACATTCAATACAATCCAGAAGCGCCCCAAAATGTGCATGTATGTCCAGACTTCTCTATTTCAGAAGGCCTGGTAATTTTTTAAGCACTTGAGGATGATTTCCGTAACAACAGGCAAGCTACCATTGTCTGGAGATATTACTCTATACTGTGGTTCTAAACCTTGGTGGTACACTGGAATCGCCCTAGAAGTTTTAACAAAATTTCTGCCCAGGCCACAGACCAGACTAATGATATCGGTGTTGTGGGAGTGTTTTCTTATTAAACTTTCCAAGTGATTCCAGAGTGAGACCAAGGTTGAGACTCACTGCCTAGAATATAAGTCCATCAGAAGTGCTGAGTAAATGTGGCTTCATCTTTCATTGATGGGGTACGTACCTGAATCTTAAAGCCATTAATACATGCTGACATTTTGTTTGTTGATTTGGAGGCGTTATTGAGGTGTATTTTAGAGATCATAAAACTCACTCAGTTCAAGAGTATAGAACTCAATCATTTTTAGTGACATTAAAGAGTGGTACAACCATCACCATAATCAATTTTAGAACATTTCCCCCACCCCCCTGCCCCAAGTAAGACTCAGAAGAGTATGGTTAATTTAAATATACTCAATGGTGTGCTGATAAGCCACATAGACAAGGGGTGGTCCTGATTTCCCGAGTCTGCCTGTCTCCCTGGTATGAATGCTCCTACCTTGGACAATACCAAACCACCGAGGATTTCACAACCAGCTTGCAAAATTCCTGAAAATGTACTAATTGACTTGAGCCAGACTTGCCCCTCCTGGACATCACTGATATATCTTTCATAGGTAATAATTTCTGAGAAAACTTGAAAATAACCTGTTGCCTCTGGCAGAATTCTGAATATAAAAGAAGGGTTTTTTTCCAACCATTAAGTCACTGATTAGGTATGACCTATATCAAAACTTCTGGTCAATTTAGATTTTCAAAGCTCCATAAGAGCAAAAAATGACTTAAAGTACTTGATAGATTAAAATAGCTAGTTTTAAAATTATTTTTAATAGGTTGATTGATTAAGTAGGTGGATTTTTACATTTGTATTTCTGATCCATATAGACATAATATGATGATTAAATTAGACAGATTACATCTTTGTTCTCTCATCCCTGATTTTCTTCAGACTCTGGAATATGGAAGCTCTGTAAATTAAACCCTGCACTGCAGCAAATCCATCATTTGCCTGCCTAGGACACACATGAGTTGCTCAGAGCACAGGCTTATTCCTTCTACAGTACTTAAGTAACTCAGATGAATTTCTGCCTCGTTCATAGTGTCAGTCAAAAAACATTCATTTTCTTTCATCTTAAAGGTATTAATATGTTTCCTCTTGCAAGAGGAAATAAAACAATCTGTGGTTGTCACTCAGCCTCACTGGTACCTTGGCGATGTGGAGTTGGGGGAAGAGTGGGTAGCGGAGGAAGAAGGGGCAAGAGGGTAGAGAATGGCCCTTGAGAAGCAAGAGGTGAGCTGGGAATGGTCAGGCTGTATGCTGCTTTCAAAGTGAAGCAACGGGGAAAGGAAGCAAGTAATGAATATTAGGATCATCACCTAAGTAACAAACTGGTGTAGAATTGCTAGTCAGTTAATAATTTAAAATTCCAGAAATTCTTTGACTACCACAAAGTTTCCTATGAGATAATGTAGGAACAGTATAGTTATATAGTTTATTGAGGGATAAGCCATTATAAACTACATAACTACAGACACAAAAGGGATACTGAGAAATGCAAATATTTTAGGATATTTTTAAATTAGATATTCAGATTGTCTAGCCACATATATTCCCTCAAGTGATAAATATAACAACTATCCCCTTTTTCATATAACTTCCCAAATCTTAAATTTTATAAGAAGTGTCAGTGTTTGGCTGACCAGTGTCAAGAAATTAGACTCTAAGCTCTGGATATTTAAGTAAATAAGTCAAAATACCTCTCATTTCTCTTCCCCTTAACCTTCACACGTAAAAGAAGGTTAGAATAGATCAAGGATCAGCAAAATTTCTTTATAAAGAGCCAGGTAATAAATATTTGGGGCTTTGAAGGCCTTATGATCTCTGCCAGAACGTCTCACACCTGTCACTGTGGTGAGAGAACAGCCAGGGTGACAGAAGCAGTGGTGACTATGACGGTGTTCAAACACAAAGTTACTTTTGGACACAGAAATGCAAATTTCATATGATTTTCATGAGTCATAAAATCTTTTTCTCCCCTCCAGACCGTTTAAAAACATAAAACCATTCTTGGCTTTCAGTCCATACAAAAACATGTGCTCTGGCAGGAACTGGCCCTCAGGCAATGATTTGCTAACCCAACGAATAAATAACCCAAATGAGTTCTTATTAGGAGGCAGACATTTTGCACACACCAGCTCTGGTCTTTAATAGGTACTGGTATTCCAACTTCACAAGCAAAGAGACTCATTATAATGCAGAAAAATCAGGCTGCCCAAGTCCAGCGAATCTGGGTCCCCAGCCCATGTGTGGTCCACCAAACCAGAATGCTCTCACGTCATGATAGTTATTCTTCACTGAGCCCCTACTCTTTGCCTGCACCATTATCATCCATTATGTCCTCTAGCTTTCACAGTAACACTTTCAATAATACTCGTTTCATAGATGCACAAGGTGACATCAAATAAGTTCAGAGAACTGTCCAGGTCACTGACCTCCTAAGTGGTGCTGCTGAGTGACATGCCTAGGAGATTACCCCAAAGCTGATGCTCTTTCTACTGATCCAAGAAGGTGTATGTTCTAATCGTGGCAGTTAGTACTTACTGGATACTCGCTATGTGCCAGGCACTATTTTAAGCCCTTTGTATGCATGACTTTTAAATTCACACATCACTGTATATACATACTATCACTAATGTCATTCCCATTTACAAATGACAAAAGTGAAGGACAGAGCTTTGATCACATGTCAAGTTTACATGCTCAGAAACCTTCAACTCCAGTTTTGCTCCAGAGTCCGTGTGCCTGTCCACCAATGCAACTTCCTAATTTCCATCACACTTCTTTCTTCCTGCACTGGCACCACACACAAGTGCTAGTGTGAACTGAGAGAAATAAAAAGGTTCTGTGACTACTACAGCCAATACATTTTATTACTAAAAGATATTAATTATTCTTTCACATATTGTACATCTACATGAGCATGACGAAACCAAGTTGATATCCTAATTAATAAAAACTTTATTGAATTTTGTGTAGATTTCATTTTGAGATCTAGAAAAATTGACAAGGCTAAGAAGAAGAATAGAAAAGTCAAAGCTTTATAGGAACCTGTTTACAAATCTGTGATACCAAATACAGCAATAACATTCGTTCCTCTTCTGTGCACGATTCTGTAATCTTGGAGTCTAAAAACGGAAGGTGAGTCTCTTGCGGCGGTAGGAGAATATGTAACTAGTGTACAGTTTGCTCTCTCTTTGAGTCAAGTGAATTTCCTCTTCAGTTGTTGTGTTTTCTGTTCCTCTGTGGCAGAAGGTGTCTTCCTTCTACTTACATGTGGGAAGCTGTCCACCCAGGTTCTCCACAATGAGTTGGGGTCACTTTGCTTCGTTCATTCACTTTTACATTCACTCATACATCCATCTGTTATTGAAATTAAGAAAAAAATGGCTGTCCCATCCAGGAGTTTACAGTACAGAGGACAGCGAAGGCACATGTGCATACGGTTAGAAGGTGCAGAGTGAGAGGACCGAGGACCATAACATAACATAACTTTGCATAACGCATAGCTCAGATGGCAGGAGGGAAGGAGGTCACTGGAGAAGATGGCCTTGGAACTGACAGGATTTTTATCCGTTAAAGTCGGAAAAAGAAGACATTTGCTAAACAGAAAATGGCATGAGTAAAGTGGTAAAAGCGGCAAAAGACATGACTATTCAGAAAATAAAAACAGCCTGCATGGACTTGACCTTCCCAGTCCCTGACATCCAGCAGTTAGCCAGCAGTCCATCTGGTTCTGGTCTTTACCTGTCAGAGTTCCTTCCATCAGCCACATTGTGTGAGAAAGCTTCCACCTGGCTTTCTTCTTCTGGTTTTCTAGTGTCTTTACCGTACCCGGCACTATAAAAAATGTGTACTGATTTGAGAGGGAGAAAAGAAAGAGACAAACAACCACTTGCTGTTCAATGACAGTGCGGTCTAAGGACAATTACACTGAGGCAACCTTTTAAAGGTACAGGCTACAAGAGCACACAGAGTAAGGGCAGAGTCAAGTCTGATTCTACTCAGAGTTCAGTCCTCCTGAGAGAACCTCTGGCTCTGGCTTTCTGGGCAGCCATTGCAGTCCTTCTCAAGTTCTTATCCACGAAATAGTTTTTCTAGTCAGTCTTCACGCCTTAGATCCCAGTCCAAATCAAACATTCCCTAGCCCCCGCCACTGGGTGGGCAGGGACATTCTTACAGCCGTTCCTGCACCCTGCAGGCTGACCGAGGGACTGGATGGAAGGACCTCTGCTGGAGCAAGATGCAATTTGCCACCCTCCCTCCAGTCTCTCCAAGTCTGAAAAGCCTGGGTGTGTTTGTCCACCTTTGAGCCAGGCCCTGTGGGTCTCTCTGTATGTGTCTATGTCCTTTCTGTTTGGCTTCTGCCTTGTCTTGTGGACCACTCTGTTTGGGTCATATTTGTGTTTGTAAGTCACTGTCCTGTATGCTTCTGACTGTCTATGGGAGCTGGCATGCCTTTCTCTATCTCCGCATTTTGGTCTCTATCTTTCTATCTCTGTCTACAGCTCTTAACTTATGTGTCTCTGGCTCTTTGTGTCACTCTGTGTCTCTGAATCTCTGAGTCCCCGTCTTTCTCTCTGTGTTTTCATCTTTCAGAACTTCTTTGCCTCATTCCTCAGACTCCTTCAAGAACAGGTCTATCCTGGTCTCCAACTCCCACAGAATTCTTGTCTTCCTTTCAGTCCTACTTCCCTTTAACCGAGCCTTGACTTCCACCCAAACAACTTGGGCCCGCCTTTAGTTCATTGTTTGACCAGATACTCACATGTCAACCTCCGTCATCACTCAGGTATGTTTTTTAAAGCCTGGGGGCAACTGGCCTCACAATTTAGCTCTGCTATTAATACATGCAAATTTAGAATGGCAACATGGAAAGCCACAAACAAGCTGGCCCTATCACAGAAATCTCCTTATTGGAAAGACTCCAATGAGTCTTTGTTTTCAGTCCCTCCTATGATCACACTTTGCCTGTCTGAGGCCTCATTAGAACTTTCAGAATCCTATGCAAAGCCTTTGCTTGATTCTCTGTACTTGGACAGGGCCCATAGCTATGATCAATGGAAAAATAAGCCCAAAATTGTGAATATGGCGGTTAATGTTCATATATAGACAACACCATCTTGTCCTAGACATTTCACAGCCTGACTATAATGCAAATTGCAGCGTGGAAATTTGAACCAAATAAGACATTTCCTTATCCTAAACCATGATTTCTGATGGTGTAGAGGCTTTATTTTTCACAAAATCAAAGGACCTAGCACCAACCCTATAAACAAATGAACTTGAAGGAAATCAGCAACTAAGCAATCCCATGGAATAACTCAAGTGCTAAGGACATATTAACCCAAGTTAAGATTACTTAGAGTGGGATTCCCCAATAGATTTACCTCATGGTCAATCTCTACTCTGTTCAGAAAGATTTTGAGGCCAAATATAGGCTTAGCAAGAAAGAAGACAGATCGATGAGCCTTATCTATGGCCTTAGAAAAGGGGAATAGCGTCATATGCTATGCATTTGTCACCTTTGGTCTAGAGGGTTCAGAAAGTGTGCCAGTGTCATTTGAAAGTGAGAATAATTTTGCAAATGAAGAAAAATGAGAAAATTCTCTGGTGAAGAGTGCTTTTGTTGACTGTTCAACTCCAGGACCTTTCACCTGCTCTCACAATCAAGGTTTGAACCTCTTGCTTTGGGTTGAAATGTATGTCCTTGTATTTCAAAATGTATGTCTCATTGCAATTCTAATGAGACAGAATGTAGGTACTATGTTACTTCTCTTTGCCGGGAAGGAGAAAATATGTCATTAAACATATGAACAATCTGTAGACATGGGTTACTGAGAAATTTTATCACCAACAAATACATAATCTAAACGGATGCATGGCCCATGTTTTAATGTGAAAGATCACTTTCTGCGCCCACTGTTCTAGCTTCCTTTCGCATTCCTGCTCAGAGTAGACCTTCTGTTCCAGCCTGTGATCTTCCTCCTCCAGGGAGCTTTCCCTGATCATCCTAGCCTGCTGTGAAGTCCTCTTCTGTACTATCTACCGTCCATTTCACTAAAATGGCAGCTATTTGTGACTTCCTGACAACCCTGGCCTGTGAATCCTTCTCATTTCCTCCCCACTGGTACTGTAAAGCCACTTAGTGTTGTGCTTTGACCCCTTTCCCCCCTCTTCAGATGCCACACTCTGTGAAGGCAAACCATCAGAGTTAAAGAAATGAATTAAAGTTTTTTAGGACCAAGAGTTTTTCACCTCTGTAATGTTCAAAGTATAAACTGCATATCAATCACATGAGGCTGTTGCTAGATAGAGATTATAACTCAGCAGGTACAGGGAGTCTGATAATGTGAGTTTCTAACAATCTCAGGGCACTAAGTAGCAAGGCTTTGCATTGTTTTCAAACACCAGGTGCAACCATTAGTATTCTTAAAGTCAGTTTAGTGAATCACAATCAATATTTGTTAAAAAGAAATAGAAGAGAAAAAATAGTAAATAGCCTATAGAATAGTGTTGTCTCCTATAAATTTTTTTGGCTTTTTGTGTATGTTTGCAATGTATGTCTGTGTGTGTGAGTGTATGTGTGTATGTGTGTGTGTATATATATATATATATATATATATATATATATAGAGAGAGAGAGAGAGAGAGAGAGAGAGAGATACAAAATGTGTTTTATACCATAAGCCAATTCAAAAAGTTTAAAAGCCCCTGCTTTAAAGAACAGTGCAAAATGAGATATAAACTTCTTTCAGCAAAGTAAGGCAGCAAAACCCGATGGGATAAGAATTTACGGAGGCTCCAAAATGCTGGGGCCATTCCCCAGAAGGTTCTAGCATGAAGGGGCCCTGGAAAGGAAGAAGAGGCTGAATATGGGAACCAGTTTTCTGGATCTAGCTTGTCTTTTTCTCTGTGGTTGGGCTTATTTCCTGTACCTTGCTGAGAGGCAGCTATGAAAATTCTTTAGTGGGTGGGTGTTTCCTAATTTGTTACTATATCATGGAAGGGATAATACCACTGTTTCCTTCCAGGTCAACTGCTGGTTTTGATCATCCCAAAAACCCAGTACAAATATTCTTTTAAAGCTCGACGAGTCTCTGCTCTGTTGTCTCTATCAGTCTTGAGACACAATAATGACAACATGGGGGCCCTGAGGGAAAGTGGACGATGACATTGCTTTGAATGTGTTGTTATAAACAGTTGTTCCTTGCACTTTTTAATTTCATCAGGAAAAATGAAACCAAATTTTTTTTTAAGTTTTAGGAAAATGAACTTGATTCCTAACTATTCCCAGCGCCTAGTACAATGTCTGGCATATTTATAACATGTGGTATAATTAGTAAAACTTGTATTCTATTCTCTTCTACAAAAGTTAAGGAAGCATATAAAACGTTTATAAAAGAAGACTTCCAACATATGAAAAGGTGTTCTTGCTAGGCATTATTGTCAGTCACCTTAACAGATGAGAGGAAAGAGGATGCTCCTTGAGAGGGGTCAGAGTGCTAATAAGTACAAGTCGTTGATGTGGAGAGACCAGCTGAGGAGGTGACTGGAGACAAAAGCGTTGTCTCTTCTCCCCCAGGTTCTCACTGCCACTGTGTGGATGTTCCAGATGTTAAGGGGCTGCTTGTTAGCATTCCTTCTCACTTAGCATTTTCCCGCAATAGAAGGCTTTCTTCTTGCACTTAACTTCTAAAGACGTCACCCTTCAATGCAGCTGCAGGGGACCTGACGGAGCAGCAGAGAAGAATGACCTACTTGGAGATTTAATCGATGTTAGGTTTAGTGTGAATCAGCAGCATGATGCAATTGTCAAGAAACTAATGCAATCTTGGGTTTCTGTAATGCAGACAGCAGCTAGAATAAGGGGGACCTGTGAGGCTTTGTTTTGAATGTCAGACCTTAGCATTAAGTTGATTATAAGAATTTGGAAAGTAGTCAAAGGAGGTAAGGTTTCTGGGTGGGACCCTGGGTGCTAAAGGGACTGAAAGACTGTCACAAAGGGAGAAGTGGAAGGTGGAAAAGTAAGTGAATACATTCTAAATGCTTTAAACTACAGTGTCCAACACAAATGACACCACTTTTTTATTACAAAATATTTTATTGCAAAATCATAAGCATGCAACTCTACCAAAACAATATCACACTCAAGCACACCATATGATATTTTAGATGAAATGTTCAAATTAAAACTATAGATAATTATACCCATTTTATTACTCTACCAACCACATTCAAGCAGGCATTACTTCTGCCAGACCCTGTATTGGTTTAAGTTGTCATTTTTTTTTCTTAAGTGTAACACCAAAAAGTAGCTCTTGGACCATCTGTTGAAAGCAAGAAGTAGCAATTCCTGGAAATAATCATGGAAATCCTGAAGTATGGAACGAGCTTACTTCTGAAATAGTGAGTTTCCCTTCATTAGTAATATGTAGGCAAAGGTTGGATGAGGGTCATGTTAGGGTTTAGATTTTAGTCACACATTACACAAAATTTAAAAGAATTTTAATCAATTTGATGGTTGCAATGGGAGACTATACATGACTTTTATTTATTAGGGTAAACATTTTAATTATTTAATTTAAAAAAATAAACATCCTGTACGACTTTTATAATCACCAGAGCTGAGTTTACTGTGAAGACAATGAAGTTTCGGCCTCAGGGCCCCTCCTTGGTGCAGACCCTGGCCGTGTAGTCAGCTAACGTCATCACCTCAAAGAGTATTTAATATTAGTCCCTGTATGTGAACATTTCAAATGCCCTGGGATCTTACAGCTTATATTTGAGAGAAAGTTAATGGAAGTTCCCCAATTTGCCAACAATCTTAAAAACTCTATTACCAATAAAGCTGAAAATAACTTTTCTACACTGACAACAATTTTAAAAATTATTCTAGGTGGGAGACTGAATTACTGTTCTAGTCTGTCTCTACAAAATTATAGTTTAAAATTGTTATTATATGAAGAAATAACCAATGATAATACAACAAAAAGAAAAAGAAAAAGGGGGGGGGAGTATGGGC
>VMDR010028051.1:0-13319 GCA_007922815.1 Macrotus californicus
TTAAAGGTTGAATTCTGTTGTATGTAATATGGATATATCACATTTTGTTTATAAATGCATTCATTGATGGAAATTTTAGTTGGTTCCACTTTTCTGCTGTTATGAAGAATGCTGCTCTGAACATTTGTGTGTGACCTTTTGTTTGGACGCAGGTTTTCAGTTCTTTTGGGTAGATACTCTAGGAATGGAATTGCTGGGTCATTTGGTCACTCTATGTTTAACTTTTTGAGGAGTTGCCAGATCATTTCCTAAGTGCCTACACCATTTTTTATTCCCACTGGAAATCTGTGAAAGCCCCAATTTCACCACACCATCACACCACTTATTTCCCTTTTTCTTAAGTTATAGTCAACCAAGTGCCTGTGAAGTGTTCTCTCATTGTGGGTTTGACTTGCATTTGCATTTCCCTAATGATTAGTGATGTTGGCCATGTGCATATCTTATTTGTAGAAGTGTCTATTTAGATTGTTTTCCCATTTTTAAATGGATTATATTTGTCTTATTATTGTTGAGTTCTTTATATATTTGGATATTTTCCCTATCAAATATATGTTTTTCAAATATTTTTTCCAAAAAAACTGATCTTTGGTTCATATAATTTGGGAACATCAGAGCTTGGAGTAGCCTCTGGGATCATTTGGTGACTTGATCCCCCTCTATCTGAATGTCTGTCTCTTCATGGATACCGGCTGCTGTCATGAAAAACAGGTAGAAGCAAGGTGTAGACTGATGGCAAAAGCAATTTGCTCTTTAAAAACATTTTTAATCAAAAGTAACCTCTCCATGTCCTGACAAGCATGGTTCAGTTGGTTGGGCATCATCCCACAGAGTGAAAGGTCACCGGTTTGCTTCCCTGTCAGGGCACATGCCTGGGTTCAGTCCCCTGGTCAGGGAGCATGCTAGAGGCAACCAATCGATGTTTCTCTCCCTCTCTTTCTCTCTCCCTTCCCCTCTCTCTAAAAATAAATAAATCTTGACAAAAAAAGCAATTTCTCCAAAATCTGCTTTGGAAAATAGTTTAAAACAAAACAGAGCAACCATCCAAAGATAACCACCTTCAACTAACAAAAAAATCCACTCAATTCTGCAACACTCAAAGCAGCAATTCCATTCCTCACACAGGGTATGAACCACCCCAGTTTTCTCCTCAGTTTGGAAAGTCTTACCCCTGAGACATTACTAGTGAGATTCAAATTTAAATTAAATTTCATTCCAAAAACACATGTCCTATTACAGCAAAGCCTCAACAAATAAGTTTAGTCCATTTAAACAGAGCATTGGCTCCAGGTGGACAGATGTCCCCCCAGAGTTCCTTAATTTACAAGAGCAGAGGGCTCTTGGTAGGGTGACTTGATAGCTGGTTATACAAGAATGGCCAGTCTGTGATAGGATCTGCCTTAAGGTAGAAGTTCCTTAGTTGAGAAGGAGTTACCAAACGAGTCCCTGAGTTTAAAAACCATAGTTTGACACTGATGATAACAAGAAGATCTCATCTAGCTGTGCCCAAAGCCCAGACTGTGGTCAATGTCAAGGGTAACTAGCAAATAGTACTAGATATTGAGAGAATGATCACTTTTCTCTCAGCCTTGTGCTGCAATCTAGAGCACCTGGAGTACCTGGAAATATCTGTTTACCTCAGTCACTGCTGTGTCTAGGCCCACCCTTGACTTTAGCCAGTGTTCACGTCATCTAGGGACTTGGGCCTTTTGCCACCACAGACCAAGTATTTATTTATTTTTAAAGAGGGCAATGAAGGGATACAGAGAGGGAGAGAAACATTAATCAGTTGCCTCTTGTATGTCTGCAACTGGGGACCTCACCCACACCCTAGGCATGTGCCCTGACTGGGAATCGAATTAGTGACCTTTTGGTTTTCAGGCTGGCACTCAATCTACTGAGCCACACTAGCCAGGGCCATGGACTGAGTTCTTACCCTTTTTCTTTGCTCAGACCACTCTTGGGTCCCTAAGAAGAGACAGAGGTTCCCATCATCTGAGGCATCAGCCCCTTTTGAACTTCTGTGCTTTCCTCAGAGACACTTCCCAAGCCTCCTCTTGGTCTTAGAGGGCAGTAATGTCTTTCCCTTTTGTGGAGTTGCTGCTGAAATTGACACCACAGCCACTCGGAGGAGGAAGTGAACCTGCCATCCTTGAGTTAGGAAAGACTCCATCTGGGCTAAGGATGCCCAGGTTATGAGAGCCACTGTTATGGGTTCAATTGTGTCCCCGTTCTCCAACATCTTCCTTGAAAAAAAGATGTTGGAGTCATAACCCCCTGTACTTCAGAATGTGACCACATTTGGACATAGGGTCTATATATAGGTGATAAAGTTAAAATGAAGTCATTAGGGTGGGTACTAACTCAAATGAGCCAATAGCCCAGGGTGACATACTTCACCAACCAAAACCATGCCCTCTCTGCAAGATAGTGGAAGGCCTATCTTGATGGATCCCAGAAGGCCAGGCCGCAAACACAGTTGCCTCACCTCAAGTGAGCATGATAATGAGCAACAACATCAAGCGAACCCAGTTGTAACTGGTTTATTAGTATTCTTGCACCTGAATTCTGTTGGTCAGACCTCCAAGAGCCTAGAGGGTGGTTACTGCCTGCCCATTGCCTTTCCTAAGATCATACCATATGTGATAGCATCAGAACTCAAACTCAGCCCTGTTCATGAGGTTTAAGCCACCAGTGCCATTTTCCCCAAAGCCCCAGAAAAATGGAGGATGTTGTTCTGTGGCAAGAAAAAAATCTAGAACAAATGAATCAAACAAAACAAAAAATTCAACCTTGTATATACTTCACAAAAATGGCTGTGGGAGAAATATTTGTCTTGGGAACAGAAATGTTTGCCCAAGATACAAAAAAGGAAAAGACCAAGAGTCGGTGTTCAAATGGGCATGTTGACTACATTTCTAAGAGTGACACCATGGTTTAGGAATGACTGAACTGTATCTACTCTTGGCTTCCCTTGGTAGGCAACAATGAGGGGGAAGCAGCACGCTGTTACCAGCCAATTAACTGAGAAATAAATTCTAAGGCTGGAGATATGCAGCCCTGAGCCTTCCCCACAGTAGCCCCCAGGGCCCAAGCTCCAAGGTTGCACTAAATGATGAAACAACAGGGCCAAGTGTCCAGTCAGGCTGTGGGATGATATCAGACCATCCATGCAATCCCATGCTTCTACCCCATGGGGCCTTATTTAATAGTAGATGAAGAGCAATATCAATGATAAGGAGAAGGTAAAGAAGAATCAAGTCCATGGCCGGGCTTTTTTGTATTAGGTGTACAGTGGCAGAGGAAGCCATCACATCCATCTTGCCTACAGATTGGAAGGTTGCAGCAGAAGATGGTGCATTAGAGTATGGGGATCAGCAGCTGCCAGCCCATGAGGACTAGAGATGCACAAGCAAGTCTGGCTATGTGCATAAACATGTGTGTCTGTGTGTGTATGAGCATGTGTGGGCATGTGCATATGTGTGTATGTACATATGTGCAAATGAATGGGTGTGAGAGCCTGTTCACATATGAGCATATACATATGTATACGTGAGCACATGCATGCCTGCACATATGTCAGTGTGTGTGTATCATTATATATTCCACCAATGAAGACTTCCCTGGGATTCCCTGATTCTCTCTTTCCAATGTTGTACCCTGCCTCCCCAATAAAACCAGCACTGTCTATCTGAACGGGCTCAGAACAACTGGAACAAGGGAGATAATGGAAGGTGGTGAGTCCCCTGAAGAGAGCAGAGCAAGTGGGGTGGGCTCTGTGGGCAACAAAAGAAGCAAGGTTCAAAAGAGGATTAGAGTGGTCTGAAGTTCATAGACCCAGTGGCAATTCATCTTGAGCCAAGCAGACTGGGTCTATTTTCCCAGCTCAGTTCAGTGTCTTCCAGACCAGTTCAGTATCTTCAGTGGCCAAAGTTGCCAGAGACCCAAGAGAGGGAAGGGAGTAAACCATGTTCACACTTGTGCCTGCACTGTCCCAGGAGACATCATACACCTGACCCCAGGCAGCAAACATCAGATACATCTTCATAGTGGCCCAGAAATGGCTGGGTCATGAGAAACAGCCAGTTTTCCTACCAAGGGAGTGTAGTGAAACTGTCCAATGTAGCATGTGATGAATTAAAATAATTTGCAATGAAACAAGAAGGTCTGACTGCATGTGCAGGCAGAAGTTGATTTAACAAAAGTGTAGTACAAAGTATTGGGTTGGCCAAAAAGTCCGCATGTTTTTTTCCCATAAAATAAAATACATTTTTATTTTAATCACTAACTTTGTTGCTTTGGATATCTTGAGTATCTCGGCTATTTCCCTTAAGGTACAATGTTGATTTTTGTCAATGTCTTGATTTGATCACTAACAATTTCAAGTAGTATATTTGACCATGGAACACTGTCCAGCAAGAAATCTCCAACACAGGGCAAACATGGAGGCATAGGCAGAAACATTTTGCTTCCTCACACAACCAAAAGAAGGATAACAACCTATTTAAAAACAAAGAACAACTAGAACTGAAAGAAAATCATTTGCATGGAAGTTCAACAACCAAGGAGTTAAAGAAACATTCATTCAGACTGGTAGGAGGAGTAGAGTTGGGAAGCCAGGGCAGAGAGGAAGTGTGGCAAGGCTAGGCAATGGACCCGAGGGCGATCCCACATTCATATGCAGATAAGTGGGGAGGAACAATGGGGGAGTGAGACAGACTGCGAAACCCAGGCTTTTGGCTTGAGGAAACTAAAGACTCAAAACCCCTGGCTGTAAAAAATCTGTGGAGGGTGCACCTCACAGGAGAGTTCATTGCAGAGGTCTACAGAGTCCTAAAATGTACACAAACCCACCACCTGCAAATCAGCATCAGAAAGGGCACTATCCACTTGTGGGAAGTGAGGGAAATGACAAAAAGTGCGACAAGAGCCAAGCAAGTGGCATTGTTCCCTCTCTGACCCCTCCCCCACAGACAGCACCACAATGTAGGAAATAGGATAGCCCCACCCTGACAAATACCTAAGGCTCCACCCTTTACCATGTAACAGGTTCGCCAAAACAAATAAATATGGCCCAAATGAAAGAACAGATCAAAACATCAGAAAAAGAAATAAACAAGGAGGAGATATACAACCTATCTGATGCAGAGTTCAAAACAATGGTAATCAGGATGCTCACAGAATTGATTGAGCTCTGTTACAAAATGAAGAAAGAAACGAAGGCTACACAAAGTGAAATAAAGCAAAATATGCAGGGGACCAACAGTGAAGGGAAGGAACATGGGACTCAAATCAATGATTTGGAACAAAAGGAAGAAATAAACATCCAGCAGGGATACAATGAAGAAACAAGAATGCAAAAAAATGAGGACAGGCTTAGAATCCTCCAGGACAACTTTATGCATTCCAACACCTGAATCATGGCGGTGATGGAAGGAGAAGAACAAGAGCAAGATATTGGAAACTTATTGGAATAAATAATGAAGGAAAACTTCCCCAATCTGGTGAAGGAAACAGACTTCCAGGAAGCTCAGAAAGTCCCAAAGAAATTGGACCCAAGGAGGAACACACCAAGGCACATCATCATTAAGTTACCCAAGGTTAAAGATAAGGAGAGAATCTTAGAAGCAGCAAGAGAAAAGGAGACAGTAACCTACAAAGGAGTGCCCATCAGACTGTCAGCTGATTTCTCAAAAGAAACCTTACAGGCAAGAAGGGGCTGGAAAGAAGTATTCCAAGTCATGAAAGCCAAGGACCTACATCCAAGATGACTCTATCCAGCCAAGCTTTCATTTAGAATGGAAGGGCAGATAAAGTGCTTCCCAGATGAGGTCAAGTTCAAGGAGTTCATCATCACCAAGCCCTTATTATATGAAATGTTAAAGGGACTTATCTGAGAAATGGAAGAATATCAAAAACTATGAACACTAAAATGGCAACAAACTCACAACTATCAACAACTGAACCTAAAAATCAAAAACAAAAACTAAGCAAACAACTAGAACAGGAACAGAACCAGAGAAATGGAGATGACGTGGAGGGTTTTCAGTGGGGAGGGTGAGGGGAAGCATGGGGGTGGGGGAAGGTACAGGGAATAAGAAGCGTAAATGGTAGAAACAAAATAGACAGGGGGAGGTTAAGAATAGTATAGGAAATGGGGAAGCCAAAGAACTTATATGTATAACCCGTGGACATGAACTAAGGCAGGGGGAATGCTAGAGCATGGAGGGTTGGTGCAGGGAGGAGGTGGAAAAAGGGGAGAAAAAAAACTGGGAGAACTGTAATAACATAATCAATAAAATATACTAAAAAAAAGAAATCTCCAGCACCAAACTTTGTAAACCACTCCTGAAATATTTGATCAGTCATAGTACCTTCTCCATACACCACACAAATCTATTTTTGTGTTGCAGGTGCATTTTTACCTTTCGTGAAATAATATACCAAAAATGTATATTTTCTTCCCTGTTCAATATGAAAATGGCTACACAAAATTCACCAATTTTTATGTTTTTTTCAAATGCATGCTGATGTGACAGCTGTTAGAATACAATCTAACAATATTGTTTCAAATGAACTCAAAGACAGCTAAGTGCTACTAGAGTCATCTTACAGGAAAAAGCAAATGAACTTTTTGGCCTACCCAATAAATGAAAAATAAATCCCCAAGCCTCAGCAGTTATTCAACCAAATACTGCAGGAAGAAGAAAGGGCAATGCTGTCTGTAGGTAAGTATTGTTATTGTATTTTGATTTTACAAATGAGGAAACAGAGACACAAAGAAGGAAATTAGCTTGACAAACGTTCCCACCCAAACAGACTCCTCAGGAGTTAGTTGTAGTGAAGGGACTAGAACCCAGGACTTCTGATTTCTATACCTGGGCTCATTTTTCTATACCCACTGTTTCAGGACCATTAAACACATCTGAACAAAATTGCAATGGCACCCTGGCTGCTGTGGCTCAGTGGATTGAGTGCCAGCCCGTGAAGCAAAGGGTTGCTGGTTCGATTCCCACTCAGGACACATGCCTTGATTGCAGGCCATGTCCCCAGTTGAGGACGCATGAAAGGCAACCACACATTGATGTCTTTTCTCCCTCTCTTCTCCCTCCCTTCCCCTCTCTCTAAAAATAAATGAATAAAATCTTTTTTAAAAATTGCAATGGCAAGTAGAGGGGCTATTCTGAAAAAGCTGAAAGGAGCAATCTTGCCTCTTTCATGGTTTATTGTGATCTAATCAGCTCCACTCCCTAGAGGATGAGATGGGAAAAGGTCATGATCCCAGTGCCCCTGTGGGGTGCATGGTGACAGGCTGTGCTTAGTTGGGCCAGCCCTATTTGTAGCTGTGTCCAAGGCACCTGAAGACTCACCTCTGCTGTGATTAACAGAGGGAAGCAAAAGGATGTGGCCAAACTGGCTGGCTGGAATTGGGAGAACTCTCTATGTCCAGTTTGGCCTTTATTCCATACACATCAGAAATATGAGATGCTCCATAGGTGGCATCACCCTGGCTGCCAGCCACAAGGTTCTCATGCATATAAGTTCCACAACCTTTACCAACAGAACACAAGAAAATGTGGGGGACCTTGGGGACAAACATCCAAAGAGAGCATGGACTCCTCAGAATAAGGCAATTTAGCTGTTTAGTAAGCATGCTAGTTACTCACATGTTTCATAATCCCTTTGGCACTTTAAAACAGAAGGAAACAACACAAGGAAATTGCAGTGTTTATGTCTCCTTTTGCCACATTTAATACCAGAAACAGCTGGGCCCCTTTGCCTCACCTTTGACTGCTTCTACAGCAACTATTTCTCTCCCTCTTTCAATGCCACCAATGCCTCTGGCATCCAGGAAACTGGGCTTCTCCTCTGGCCTTCCCCAATCTTAAATTCTCCTGGTTGGCCCTGGTATCTGGACATGTAGGTGGTGATCCCGCCTACTGCAGCCTGCCCCAATTTGGGCTGATTTTGGTTCCAGACTGATATCTCTGCCTCTCCCTTCCTGGGACTCCCACAGCAAAGAGTACCCTAAACCTTCTTACCTTGTTGCCAGGACATGCATGGACATCCCAAGGGAAGGCGTGGTTGCAGTCCAATTGGACCTCCCTATCCAGCTCAGGGTGAGAGGGGATCCCCAAGGTATCTGCCATCATCATTTAACCAAGGCAACTAAAGATCACTAATTTGCTATGTGAAGCAACTCAGGGATAGTCAAAAAAAGGCAACAATTGTGTTCTGTATAAGTGATTTCACTGACTTTCAAAAAGTGAAAAATATTTGCCATCTCATCAGTTCATGAGGCTCAGACCTTCAGCCTCAAAGCTTCTGGCCCTGTCAGCTCAGTGTTCACACTGCAGGTTTGTCACATATGATGTGTACAAATCAGGGATGGTAAAAATAAACTTTGAATTATTATCAGCAGGCACCACTGAACTGCACATAAATCCATGAGATGTGTAGAGTCAGCCCCTTATTTACAGCAATCCCAAATAGGAGGTGAAAGATTCTGATTTCCCAATTCAGTACACATCTTCAAATTAACATCAATCACTTTAGAGTAGTGTCCCCTTAATTGATTAAAGTAAGGATGGCAAACAAGTGCTTTGCCCTGCTTGGAGATGTCCCCATTCGTCCACACTGTGGACCTTCTGGGATGAGACACGAAGCACTAAAAGTGACCCAACAGCTGAATTCCTCCACAGACACACTTATTATTTCAAAGTCAAAAGGAAGAAGACTTGTGAAAGTGTGATGTGAAAGACACCTTTCAAAAAGCAGCCCCTTGCTTAGTGGCACTGGACTACAAGCAATTCGTTCTGACCTCTGCCCCCCACAGTCACACCAGGACCCCAAGCCAGTGGTCTCTAGAAGCTTCAATTTATCTAGTGTGCCCTGCTCCCCACATTCTCACCAATCCCAACTCCACATCAAGTTCCATAAAAGAAACATTTACAATATAAATAAAATGAGTGCCTGAAAACCCAGATTACCCCAACACCTGACAAAAAGAATATAACTTGATTTTGGTCAAGGCTTTGCATCATCATAGAGGAAGCACCACGGAAGCTGAGGATAAGGCAGCAGTGTTGGGGGTCGAGACTGGCCCTCACAATGGAGACCCCAGTGCTCCTCATGCACCCTGTAAGGCATGAAAAATAATTTTCTCTCTACCCTTCTGGGTTCTTGGCAGAAACCGCCCCCCAGAATAAGACAGATTAACACAAGAAAAAAAAACAACACAGGAATTATGCACACAAATACCTCATATATACATCAAACAGACCAGGGAAAACTAAGTAATTCCCCAAAATGGTCCAAGCCATCACATTAAATACCATTTCCAGCTAAAGACAAAAAAGATGTTGGCGATGGGGAAAGCCAATAATGGGAGATTACCAGGAAAAGAGCAGTAAACAAGGGAATGGCTAATATGCAGATTTAGGTCCTGTGTTTTGCCTTAGTAAGAGTTTCTGGAGAAAGAGGGACATCTTCACAAATGATGATTTCTGTTGTAAATGTAAATGTCCTACAAAAGGGTAACTTCTACTCAGTTTTCAGAGCCTCTCCTAAATCTGTTGTTTCTTAAAATTAACCAGTCTAAAATAATTCTTATATCAAAAAGGCATATTTCAGGATGGCACATTTGGTTCTCCTTCAATGTCCTGTGCGTTCCCAGGCTTTGGAGTCTAGGTGTCTCTGAGGAGAGGAAAAGACTCCTTCCCCAGGAAATGTTGCCCCAGAGCATCCTGATTCTAGATAAAGCAGCTGCCCAGGACACTGTGCTTCATGGCTGGACTGCCCCTGACTTAGGGCCCTACCTTAGAGACACCAAACCAGCCAGGCCTTCACCACAGACCTGGTGGCTAACAGTGGGTTTGGGCAAGGGTGGTGAGTGGGAAAGTTTTTTTCTAGATGTAGAGTTTCAAGTCAGCAGCACTCAAACAACTGTCCCATCTGGCAGAGGGCATCCACAGCCCTCCCCGCACCTTTGTCTGAAGCATGATCTAGCTTCTAATCTTAAAGAACCGAAGAACTTATAAAACAATTTCATCATTCCCAAGGAAACAGAAATCATGAGCAAAGCTGAAGCTGGAATATTCTGAAACAGAGAACAGCTTGCCCAAGATCACACCAGTAGGAGGAAGAGAAGCCAGAGTTACACCCCAGCTTTCTGTCTTCCCAAGATATGGTTTTCCCTGCTCTGCTCAGTGTATGACTTCAAGATATTTAGCTCCATACTTGTCCTTGCAGTCCAGGGTGTCACATATCCTCCTCATTCTTCAGCAACAGAGGAGAGGCACTGGGTTATTTGGCTTCTTATCTGAGGAAGTGACTGGAAGGTTAATTCTGATGACCAGTAAGGAGTGGGCACTAGGCTCCCTCAGTCCTTTCCACCCATCTCACTGCTCTACACTTAGTCAAGCATAGGTTGAAATCCCAGCCCCTCATTTTCCAGTTGTGTGACCAGGTCTGAGCCTCAGTTATATCATGGAGAAAGTGGGATTAATAGCTTATACCTGGTAGAATGGCTATGTGGCTCTGGAAGAAAGCATGTGAAATGATGAAAGGATGGTAAAGTCCTGTAGGTGTGTCTTATGGCATCCTGACTGTTAGGTGTGTCCACAACTGTGTGTCTGTGTCTCTGTGTTTGTGACTTTCAGTGGGAGTCCCTTCAGCTGAATTTAGAAGAGGTGTGGTGAAGGTTGCATGGGACACTGGGCAGGGAATGGGCCAGAGAGCTCGAGAAAGGCTGAGAATGACCTCCTTCAATCTTCACCTTGTCGGAGCCTTGCTTCTTGGTCTTTTAGGCCCACCTTGTTTGGGATTTTGCCTGCCTTTGCAAGTGTCTACTGAGTTCCTACTTTGCACTGGGAATCCAGTGGAAAGTAAAGCAGACCTAGACTCTTTCTTCCCAGGACTTTCCAGGCTTGGGTTTTCTGTGCTCTACCTGCTACACACCATGCTGAGATCTGGGGGCTTCCTTGCTAGTCTAAAAACCATCAGATCAGCAACTGTGCCCTCCCTTCAGTGGGCCCTCCATGCCTTGTATGCAACACATGCTGTACACAAGTCTCTGCAAGAGGTAAAGCATCCAGCCCTCCTTTTTAGGAGGTGGGTGGCTGAGGAAAGTTTGTCATCAGCAACTGAATGCCTGTTCTTGGCAGTGTCCAGGCTGGGTACCAGATGTGGGCACTGAGATAGAAAACACAGAAAGCATGTGTGCTTTGTCCACATTTATGTCTTGAGTTAGTGGAGCTGATGGAGAGCAGACAGAAGTATGGTACAACAGAGGACCCACCAGCAGTAGCACCAGTGGAGTGCAGGCAGAGCAGTGGCAGAGCTGAGGTGCAAGGTGTTTTGAAGTATGCAGGGTTGGAGGGGGGACACAGGACACTTTGGCCATGAGTCCCCACAAAATGCAAACAATTTGTCTTGTTCTTTAACTCACTGATATTGAAGCCTGTTTTCCTTTTTTTTTTTTGGCAGGGGTTTTCTGCTACGGATGGACTTTTTCCCTACTCAGTGTGAGGGTCCAGAAAGAGTCACCCTAAGCTGTGCCTCTGTAGTATGCAAATTGTTTTGAGCTAAAGGCAACTTTAACTGCAGGCTCAGGAGAAAGTTCTGCCACCCACTCTTACCTGCCTAGAAGAATTTGAATTACAGGCCCTTGCCCATAAGAGATTATCAGAAATAACCCTTTTTCCCACCTATGTGGCAGGGCAAACTTTTATTTACTAAACATCTGTTCTTATCATCCTGCAAGGACTGTTTGAATCTCCCGAAGTGCATTATCACATCCCTGGCTCAGGATGTCTTATATACCTCAATCCCCCTTTCTATCTCTAAACCTCTCCTGCATGTGGGATCGCTGACTCTCTCATATATGTGGAGTTCACATACATATGTATGTATTAAATTTGGTTATTTTCTCTTGCTTACCTGTCTCCAATCTAGTTGATGACTATATGAGCCAGAAGAGCCTTGAAGATAGAGGAAATTTTGTCCCTTCCCCACACCAGAATGCTTTGTCACCACTCTCTCTCCAGCAGATTGGGAATGCAAACTTAAATAACAATAAGAATGCCCTACTACCTAGCTCACCGCCATCCTTTCGCTTGAAAGGACAAGCCCTGGTCAAGGGAGGAAGACCTCACAAAGGCAAAGAAGCAGCCCTCAAGAGCCTCAGAGCCTAACCTGGGCTGTACCCCCAGGTCACAGGCAATTAATTTCCTGGGCTGAACACTGCACCTATAAGAAAAGCTGAATTTTTTTTCCCTAGAAATTCAACTGCTTAGAGAGAAAGTAAGGACTATCCACTCAAAGTTACCTCCCGCCCATGCCCACTCCACACAGAAGCAGGGAGGAGCTGGCCTTTGGAGATTGGATGAAGGGGACAAACACCTTCACACCCTCAGGCAAGTTTAGGCCAGAAAAATAGCCACATTCCTCTGAATTTTATTTACATTCCTTTGGGGGCCCATCTCCTCTGTGTCTCAGTCTTGTGCCTTTGAAGTACCCGATGTGAATTTCCCTGTTTTTGTTAATGGCCTGCAGGTTTATGGCCTGAAGGATGAGGGGAAAGGCAGGAACTGCAGTCACAAGTAACAAAATGGGCTTGGGGGAGGGGAAAGCCTGTGGACTTTTGAGCCACTTTAGTGTGCCCTGCATTCAGTTCTCAGCCACTCTCCAGTTGTCATTAACTCTGCTTCCCCAGTGGGACATCTGAAGCTCATGGAAATTCAGCACCTTGCCCACAGTTGCAGAGCTAGTAAGTGGCCAGAGGTTGGAGTCTAACCCAGACTGTTTCACTTCAAAAGTCCATGTTCTTTCTACTGCTCTACCATATATCCCTGAGTGGATAACTCAGATCCTCATCAAACCTCCCCTGGGATTCAGTACGTATTTATCTCAAACCAAGCATGCTAAGCATCTACACTAACCAGATCAGGGACCAGGAGCAATATTAGACCAGGACTTGTTCATTGTTACCTTCCTGCACTAGAATATGAGCCACATGATAACAAGCATTTTTGCCAGATTTGTTCATTTTCACTCTCTCTAGTTTAAAACTGTGCTGCCCCATCTGATAGGTGCTAGTCACATGTGGCTATCTAAGTCTAAATTAATTAAAATAAAGTTAAATATTTAGTTCCCCAGTTTTAATAGCCACATTTCAAGTGCTCAAGAGCCACATGGTGGTTACCCTAGAGGACAGTGCAGATATGGGACATGTCCATCATCACAGAAAGTTCTATTACACAGCACAACTCTAGAACAATGCTTGGTGCATAGTAGGTACTCAATACAACTCTTCTGAATGT
>VMDR010028053.1:0-13319 GCA_007922815.1 Macrotus californicus
ATGAGATCAAAAGCCTTTGGAGTCCAATTTCCAACATGGTATGAAATGCTCTTTAAATGCAAACTAACTTAAGTCTTTATTCATGTCTCCCTCTGCCATATTATCTCTATCTCATTGTCTTCTAGACTCTTCTGCACTCTCTATAATAGAGCACCTTTTCGGTCTCAGGACCCCTTTACCATCTTAAAAAGTACTAAGGACCCCAGAGAGCTTTTGTTTATGTGTGTAATATCTATTGGGTTGGCCAAAAAGATGGCTTAGTTGTTTTTAACTTCATTCAAAACAATTTTGTTAGATGGTATTGTGACAGTTGTCATAATGAGCGTGCATTTAAAAAATTATCAAAATTGGTGAATTTTTGTGTAGCCATTTTAATATTGAGGATGGAAGAAAATAGGCAATATTTTTGGCATATTATGCTTTATTATTTCAAGAAAGGGAAAAACGCAACTGAAACACAAAAGATTTGTGCAGTGTATGGACAAGGTGCTGTGACCGATCAAACCTGTCAAAGTGGTTTGTGAAGTTCTGTGCTGCAGATTTCTCACGGAACAGTGCTCCATGGTCAGGTAGACCAGTTGAAGTTGATAGCGATCAAATTGAGACATTGAGAACCATCAACGTTATACCACTCAGGAGATAACTGACGTACCCAAACTACCCAAATCAATAAAGTTATTGATGAAAATGAAAAATGTGTCTTCTATTTTACAGAAAAAACCATACGGACTTTTTGGCCAACCCAATATTTGCATTTAGCATTTTAGAAATTAAAACTAAAAAAAAAGTTCAAAGCACAGAACACACAAGTAAACATTCCATTAGCTTCCAGAACAATGGCATCATTCCATGTCATATAGCCTCTGGAAAATTCCACAGGACGTGCAGGAGAGACTGAGCAAGAAGGGTAAATGACATGTTAGTGTTGTTATGAACATATTCTGTCTGCCAGAGTCTCAAGGACCCTCAGACATCTCCAGACCACACTTAAAGAATCTCTACTCTTAACAATGATTCTAAGCAAGTGTTCCTGTCACCACATCAGTGACTAACACTGCAGAATGTTTTGTGCCCTGCCTCTGGCCAGGATTTCAGTGAGTATTACAGGTTAGGCTCAATTGCACCAAGCCCTGGCTGAGAAGATCTCTACAATGGACTCCATGCTTTTTTGTGTCCCTACCACTAAAACTTTTTTGGGCATGTACTCCCATTACATGTATGTTTATTTCTTTGTAAATGATATACATATATTACCATATCAGTGTATCCCATGGTTTGTAAAACATGCAAAACATTGAGATAAAAACTAAATAAAAGAAATTCTACTATTTTTCTGCCATACCCCTGTGAGTCCTCTGCACACACTGCGGAGACAGTGGCTGGAGAATAGTCTGCAAATGTCTCTACCTTTTTGCCTTTTCTCAGGAAGTCTTCTGGATGCCCCTTCTGCCTTCTGCGCCCCGCTCTCCTCTCCTTTCCCCAGAATCTGGCAGACTTCCTGCCTCTTGCTCTGCATTCTCCCAGATATCATGGAAAGAACTTGACATTTTGTAAAAGAAATAGTTATAGATTCAAACCATGACCTCATCGTCTGTTAGTTACTCAGACTTGAGCAAGTTGCCTCATGTCTCTGAGTCTCAGGTTCCTCATCTGTAAAATGCTCATCAAACGTTTTTAAAAATATATTGGAGGACTTCTCCCTCTCTCTTTTCCTATCAAAAACCAAATTAATGGTTCTCAGCCCTGGGGACATGTTAGAATCACCCAGAGAGCTTTTAAACTGAGCCAATGGCCAGAGATTCCCACATTTAATTGGCCTAGGATGACGTTCTCACGTATTGGATTTTTTTTAAACTTCGGGTGAATTTAATATGCATCCAGGGTTTGGAATCACTAGAAACCAAAAGAGTACTATTTTCACTGAAGCAATGAATAGAAAGGGACCACAATTACAGTGAGCATCTAGGGCACTTTGAAGAGGGCAGGTACCTTCTGCAGGTGACCAACTTGTCATCTACACTCCCAATCGATGGCTTTATCATTGTGAGTCTTCTTTGACATAAAAGAGACATAAAAGCTCCATCTTCCAGAGGCAATATCATATTGACCAAGATCAGAGATGTGCTAATGTACAGATAATTTACGTGAGAACAACTAACTACCAGAGAAGTACAAACACGTGCACCCTTCGGTCAGTGTACTGTACTTCTCAGTTTGTTAAGAGATTTGACATAATATTTTCAAACATTTTTATAATATTTTATTATATTAAAAATGATATCCAGCTGTCAGTCTACACATGAATGAAAGTAAAAGAAGACATTATTTATAGCATGAGGAATCGTAGAAAGCACAAGCATGAATTTCTTAACATTAAGAAAACTGGAACCTTGAAAGGTCTAAGGAAAGCAGTGGAATAAATTCTCTGTCACTGGGAGAAACATTGGTGGATTTGCCTCTTGTACATGTCCCAACCACGGAATGAACCCGCAACTGAGCCACACTGGTCAGGCAATGCCCCCCACCCCCCAGCC
The DNA here is from genome assembly GCA_007922815.1 of Macrotus californicus. Lineage (NCBI taxonomy): Eukaryota > Metazoa > Chordata > Mammalia > Chiroptera > Phyllostomidae > Macrotus > Macrotus californicus. Next base: position 2,535 of record VMDR010028053.1, read on the forward strand.
CCCATACACACACTTTAAAACACTACTCATCTATTTACCTGAGCATTCTAGCACCTTTCAGTCCTATGATAAGTCAGTAAAACTCTGCCCAGGTTTTAGGGACCCAACTTCATTCAAGTCCTTGCTCCTGAAATCCTCCAGGTCAAGGGTATCCCCACATCCCCTCCCACTAGCAATTTTATGAAGGTGAGATTGATTAGCATGTTGGTTGAATGTGGAATGAGTTTCAGCAGTGTATAATGCTTCTTATAGTTAGATTTTCCAGTAGAACATTGAGTCAGAAAATAGGAAGTAGCTAGTACTTCACAATTTGCATGATAATCTTTCGAAAATTTAAACTAAAATTGACTTAAACTTAAGTTTTAGAAAGCTTTCACCTAAAATGACTCAGTAGAAGCTTGATGGTGATTTTATGCTTTCTTGAGAATTTAAAGACATCCTCAGGTTTGTGGTTCTTAAGTGGGCACTTATAAGTAAAAATAATTATCACGTTACTAGCTACCTTTCCTCAGCTTTCAAAGTATTAAGTTTTCTAACTCATGTCTGAAGTCACTTTTGATTTAAAACACCATATTCAAAATGGAGAATATTTTGGAAATTGGAGACTGACTATTTTTTTTTAATCTGAGGCCGAGGCTTCCAGCCTTCCAATACCTATGGACATACTGGAAGAGAAAACATACAAAATTACTAGTGACAAAAAAAAAATACACTTAGGAAATAGACATTAAAAAAGAATTGTCTTTTTCACAGTGAAAGAAAACTTTTGATGAGTGGAATGGAAATTGTTGACACAGAGACACTTCTGGATCAGCAAAAGGATCAGCTCATTAGTTTGTGAGTCTGTGGAAAATGTGCCACAATTAATTTAACCACAGAATTTAGAAACACATTACTTCAACTTACTTTATGCTCCTTTTATTGTCCATGTAGAATTTTGTATTTTTGAGGAAAGAACAACTCAGTATTCCATATCTGAGTAAAATACACTAACATCTCCTCCATCCCTCAAATACATGAAAGATGATATCTGATTGTCAGAGACTTTGCTAATGGATGTCACTGTAATATAATAGGCATATGTTCCAAGACATCAGGCAAATAGAGAATTATACTATAAAATACTATTTAATGCAAGTTAAAGTTAAATAAAATGAGCCAGGATTTTTTAATAAAAGTTTTTTCATTAAAAATAAAAAAGAGCAGAAGAATGGTCAAAGTCTATTCATTGAGAATCTAGTAGGTCTTCTAGGTTCCCATGCCCATCAACCAGATTGCTTTGTACCCTGGACCTCCACACCAGCTTGCTAACTGATCTTCTGGTTCTTAGCTATGGCCACTGCAGCCCACCCTCTAGTTGCAGTCGGTGGGATCTTTTTAAATGTCCATATAATTATGCCACACACACACACACACACACACACACACACACACCCTATCTTGGGCCCCATGGAAAAACCCTAGACTTGGAGGATTTCAGAGGCAAGGACTTGAATAAAGCTTGGGGTTCCTGAACTTCAAACAGAATTTCACTGGACCATAGGGCTGGTTTTTAATGGCCCACCATGGGCTTTTATCTAAGTCCGAGGTCCTTAGCATAGCCCACAAAGCCCTCTGTGATGTGGGTTTCTTTGGGGTTCTGTCCACACCCACACAGAATCCAGGCATGGTATGAGCTCACAGCCCAGGGCCTGCCTCTGCCGTTTCCGCTACCCGCACTACCCCTGTTTCCTAGCCAACTCCCTCAGGACTCAACTCAGGAGTCCCTTAATACAAGAAATACCTCTGTTCCACACTCTCCAGTCTAAGGGGTTTTCCTCAGTGTTTCACTAAACTGTGCACTTTCTGTCACTATTTTGTAATTATTGGTTAACTTTATCACCAATGTGAATATCTTAGACAAACTCTTTTTCTATGTCCCAAATGCTTAACATAATGTCTGACACAGTTTGGACTTTCTCTGGGAACAAACATGGAGACAGTGTCTGAGATCTAATATATCTATTAGGGATCAGAATTTCATGTTTTTCCCAGGGTCAGCCCTCTCTACCTCTAACCATGGACACAAAATAAAATCAAATAATGAAGTCTGTCTGGAATAAGTCCAGCCATATGTGTGTGTGTATTTGTGCAGTTTCTCTTATAGTGATCACTCCATGAATGAACGTCAATGAGAAGGCACGTCACCACTGAATTGAAACTCAAGGAATACGTCAGTAATCACTTGCGTCATATACAACTGTTCTTGTAATTTCTTAACAGATCCAACTTTATAAAGAGACTTTCTTAGCATAAAATTTCTTAATCAAGGTAGTGCTGTAAATGTGAATCAACTAGCTGACCCACACAAAACAAGTCTGTATTAGAGTTAACCCTTGAAAGACTTCTTTCTTTCCCTACTCAGGATATGTGTGTATTTCTTGGCTTGCTCCAAAATATCTTACAGTCTCCCCCACTCAAAGTTACTCTTTGAGTACTCCTTTAACAACATTTATTGAGCGCCTTCTGTATTGCAAGCATTGGGATACAAAGATCAGTGAAATACCTCATGTCTGCAAGAGTTCCCATCCAGAGAAAGAAACAAACATGAAAAGCAAAATTACACTGCCATGGTGAAAATGATATCATCAGTCAATCGTTCAGGAAAAAGAAACACTAGAAATCCTCAGCAAGAAGGGATTTAATAGGAAATATGATGCTAAGAAAACTGATACAACTATTGGGGAAGAGAAGCGCAGGAACATTGCCGTTGGCTTTCAAAAGGAAAATGCAATTTTTGCATTTTCATTCTGCCTATATCTGCTACCTACAGCTCTCGCGAGAAGATAATGGTTTTCTCTTTTCTTTTGCTTTTAAAGCTCTGGTGAGTCTCTCTCAGAAGTGTGCTCTAAATAAGAACCTTGCTAGCAAGATAGCCAGAGAAATGTCATTTCCAGGCTGTTAGCCCCTACATAGAAAGGAGACCTTGGAAGGGCCAGCAAAGATGGTAGCAGCTAAGCCTGCCTCTCCACTATAGTCGTGTGCTGCTTCACAGCAGAGATGGAGGCTGAGCAGGGCTTGTTAGTCGATTTCATCATTACGCAAACATCGTAGAGTGCACTTACACAAACCTAGATAGCACATCTTACTGCCCATCTCAGCTCTATGGCATAGCCCATGGCTCCTAGGCTACAAAGCTGTACAGCGTGTTCCTGCACAAAACCACACGAGATTAAATCAAGCACAAGAGAAAGGAGGCAGTGAAGAGATACAATAAATATGAGATGCATACAGCTGCTGTCAGCATAACATGGCACACCGTTCTCCAGCAAAATGTTTTAGAACACTAAAATAATGATAATAAATATAGTGTATTAAATCCATAAACCAGTAATAGTCACTTATTATCATTATCAAGTATTATGTGCTATACATAATTACAGTGCTATATTGTTATATGAATGGCAACACAATAGGTTTGTGTACACCAGCATCCCCACAAACATGTGAGAAATGCATTGCACTACAACATCACTGTCCAGAGAAGGAACTTTCCAGCTCCATTATAATCCTAGGGACTACCTTCATGTATGCATCACTGACTGAAACACTGTTTCATGGCTCATGACTGTACATGTGTGTAAGTATCTTCCCTACTCCAAAATAGACTAATCAGCCTCGATCTGACAAAAAGCTATACAGAGCTTGATAGATGTATGCCTAGTAGGAACCATATTCTCACATAGGTCCTTATATACAAGAAATCAGGAGAGATTTAAGGGATGTTTCTCAAAAGTTGTTCACATCCACTGGTTTTTACCCCACTTAACTATAATAGTGTATGATAGTTATACCTTTTGAGTAATTATTTGGGAGTTAATGTGTTGTCTTGGAAGGTCTAATACATTAATCTTTCATGCTGGAAAGTTAGCTGCCTCCTGAGATGAATTGAAGGTCAATTCAAAGTGGAGATTAGTCATCTCCAGCCTCCATCAAGTGGAAAGAACAGTGAAATAAGAGACAAAAAGTCTGAGTTCAAGTCCTAAAGAGGTCATTTATTAACTATATAAACATAAATAAGTCATTTGACTTTTTAAAGCCAGTTTCCTCTTCAGTGAAATAGAAATTTAGTGAACCTACCTCCCTACCTCACAGAACAATTCTAAGATTTAAAACTAGAGTGGAGAAATATATATATGAAGACATTTGGTGAACTATAAATGTTGTGAAGGTCAGAACCCAAGACAGCTTACCTGAAAAGTCTGCTACGACCTTGGCGAGGCAGAGACAAGGATGAAGAGGGAGCCAGAACTGATGAGGGTTAAACTGGCCATAAAAAGTGGGTCCTAAGATGAACAGTCAGATTTTCAAGTTAAGTGTCCAAAGGGATATAGTAAACTTGATATGGTATCAATATCTAAGAGGTCAAATTTGGGGCAAAACAGGACCTTCCAGGAAGATACACTTTTTAGAACCAGGCCCTTGGCAGGGTTGACTGGGGTCTATCTCTTTTGCAATGGGATCTCAGCAGCGGATCAAAGTCCACACAGGAGCATTCACCACATAGTAGCTTGGCATGGAATAGGCCATCAATATATTTTTGTTGACTTGACCAACTGACTAACAAAATAAATGAATAAACATCTGACAATAGGACAGCATGTTATCAAGTCCCCAGAAAAGTCAAGTACAGTTCATGGCCTGACTCCAGACCTGTATGGAGAATTTTGGTGTTAATCAACAAGCTGCTCAGTGACATGGGCTGAGCAAGCTCAATGTAGTCCACAAGGAGGAGAAAAAATGGGTCTTGGTGGGTTGACGATATCAGAGGACACCCGAGGCACAGTGGCTTGGCTCCAACACAAATTCAAGATGGCACCTATGGGTAAGGTTGAGGCACCTGATGTATTTCAAAATGTGGTCAGAGCAGCTGGGTCCAGACTAGAATGGAGCTAAGAATGAAGGTGGCAGGTGTCTGAAGCTTAATAGGAAGTGAAAATATACATTACTATATTATCACACTGAATTTTTAAACATTAACTACTAATCTAAAAATAAATAAAAATTTTTCTTTGGTACCCAGAGGGAGTTTAATATGGATTCATTTTAATAATTAACTTTAATATTTAGCTACTAAAATTCCTATTTTTGCAGGCTGTTTCATTGCATGGGGAAATGGTAAGGAAGTAGTGAAAGAAGTAGATACAATGGTATATGTTGCTATGGTTGTCATCTCTTCGTGTGTCTCTGTGTGTGTCCATAGATACATAGAGACATCGATGAAGAGGGAATCAAATGTATTCTGTAGCAACGGATGAAAAGTTCTAATAGGAAAAGTACCAAAATATGCTTAGCAGTAAATTATCAGTACTTCCTAGATAGTAACTCTCCACATTATTTTTATTTTATAATTTGGGATACTTTAACAATTTCTGATAATGGATGTATATTCCCTTTTCAACCTTTAAAAAGTTTTCTTGCCCTGACAAGTGTGATTGAGCATTGTTCCACAAAGAGAAAGGTTGCTGGTTTGATTCCCAATCAGAGCACATGCCTGGGTTGAGGCTTCAGTCCCCAGTTGGGGGTGCAGATAAGAGGCAACCGATTGATGTTTCTCTCTCATACCGATGTTTCTCTTCTTCTCTTTGTCCTTCCCTTCCTCTCTCTCTAAAAAATTATAAATAAAATCTTTTTAAAAAGTTTTCTTAAAACTTATCCTTCATATTAGCTGCATAATTCATGGAGAATAAAGATTCCACAGTCCATTTATGAATTCCATATGACCTTGCTACCAAAATAAGATAAGAATATAATGAGAAAGGAAAATAATAGGTCCAACTCAACCAACAAATGTGAAACAAACTATTAGAAAACTGAATCTCACCAAGTAAAGAAAGATAATATACCATGAGCTAGCTGGATTTATCCTAGAACAATCGATAGTAACTAATACAGTTTGGTACTGGCACAGAAACAGACAAATTTTCAGTGGAATAGAATAAAGAGACCAATTAAGTGGGTCTAAAATGGTATCTCAATAGTCTTCATTTGCATTACCTGGATCACCAGTGAGGTCGAGTATCACTTCATATGACACACGCATACATGGAAATTTGTTACATGATGAGGGTGGCAGAGCTGAGTCGTAGGGAAAGGAAGGAACATTCAATAAATGTAGTTGGAAACTGGATATAATTATGGACCAAATTGAAGTTGGAGTCCTAGCTTACATCACACACAAAATTCAGTTCTACTGCAGAGAGAGCAGGGATTCATGTGTCTGAAGCAAAACTTTCAGTCTCTGAAAAGAAAACAAGGGTAAATATTTTTCTGACTTTGCGGATAGAAAAGGATTCCCTTAAATAAGACTAAATATGCTATCCAGAAGGAAAAGCAAAGGTTGATAAATTTGATAATTACAATTACAGTTGCCTCCAGCTCTTCCTGCCAAAGCCCTACACCCAGACTCTATCACATTTGTATTTCAACAAAATAAAAGCACGTGTTACCAGCACACACCCCTCACAAAAGGCATTGAAGTTGTAAATAACAGCAAAGTCCAGTAGAGTGTCTATTTTTAAACTCAGTATGAAATCATAAGAATGATTTGTCTATCTACCCCAGTGTCAGGAAAGACTGTGGGAAAGAATCAAATGTACAAAGCTTAAATCTCAGTTTCTTCTTCAAGTAAATGTTAACGTTAAGAAAAGTTTGAGGCTAAATTTTTTGAACAGTGAGAACATACCTGTAACTAGAAACAGAGTTTGTCTTCAAGTATTTCACACGTAGCTTCTGTGAAATGCAGCTAATGGGAGGGATCATACGGATTTGTGATGTCAAAATCCAAGGCAGAGTTTTCCCAAAGGAGGTAAGGTAGGAGGGAGGTGAAATGACTTCCCCCTGCTGCTCTGGACATGAAGACCGAAGCATTCCTCCTCAGAGGAGGGTAGGTGTCCAGACACCTTTCTTACCTGGGGTGGTCCTTGTTCCTTTGTGAGTGAGCAACCTCTGGGCACTTTCTAGAATGTTCAATCATGTGCTGGAGGACAATAATAGTGAGTTTCTAGTAGTCCCAGAGGGTCATGTTTTGGGGATTCTCTCAGTCTCTGCTTTGGTAGGCAACTATCCCACATAATTGTTGATACAGGTGTATTGTCTGTACAATAAATCGCCCTCCCCAGGTTAGGGAGTCCTGTGAGGTTTTAGGGTGAGGTATTGATTGTACTCTAGTGGTCGGAAGGGTGCATATTGCCTGTTAGTGGGAGGTCACCTACTGGAAGCGTATCTCCAATGGATGTCATCCCGAGAATGTCAGTGGAGGACTGAAAAATGAGACTCAGCGGGACATCTCAGAGGCCCCAGTCCCACTGCAGGTGAACGGGATTTACTCTGGACGTGCCTGTGGCTTTAGGTAAATATTTTGCATCTTGAAAACCCAGAAAGCAGACGAGGGGACTGGAAATTGAATTTATTATTAGACCCTTATCTTAGAAATGTGTGGGGCAGGAAAGTCAGCACAGTGCCCTGGAGTTCCCATCTGGTCTGTGGATTATCGGGCGGCACTTCCCAAGGGTTTCAGGTGCCACAGCTACCTGGGCAAAACCACAGTGGAAAAACTCTCACTGCTGTTCTTATGCCCAGGGGGCCGGGCTGTCTACAGCTCCTCAATCACACAGGTTTCTCCTTCCAGGCCCAGATAAGGCAGTTATATTGAAACTGTTGCATCACCTTGCTGCAGTCATGCATGATTAAATAGATATGCTGGAAAGACAGAGGAAGGGGCAGAGTACAGAGGTGAAGGAGTGTCATTTATGGTAAGACACATTTTTCCTTTAGTTTGTAGTAAAATCAATCATAGGTGGTGGTGATTACTACAACACACTTTTAGTATTGGTTTGATTTCTACATTTCTAGATAGTCTTTCCCATTCGGGTTTTTTTTTTAAGTACCCCAAAGAAATCTAAAATAAAGTTTTGACTGAGGGCGGGTGAAGGGAACATGGAGTATGATAGTCACTTTGTTCCAGTGTTAATTTTCAAAAACTCCGGATGTCTAATATTGAAAGCCAGTCCAGAGCATGCAGAGTTAAAGAACTCGCTGCCTACGCCTCCTCCGACTGCGGGGCTGAATCACACAGGAAAGTCTGCCTCACAGAATTATTAATTCACTACTGTGATTTCTTTCTCTGTTGCTGAAGGGGAGCTGGGGGAGGGGTGTGGTAAGTTGAATGGGCAGCCAGGAAATGTGGTATTTGTCTTGGTTCCTTGCGATTGGAGGAAACTCTCTCTTCTTTTGGTTCAGAAGTTTTAGCAAAAGTAACTTTTTTTTTTTTACTTTAAGCTGCTTGACTTTTGTCGGTGGGAGCTACCCCAAGTCTACTTCTCTAGGGCTGTAAAACCAATTCTCTCTTTTTTTTAAAAACCAATTCTCTTTGATAAATTTTATCAAATGATGTCATCCAGATGGAGTGCCCACATAAAACCATAACCTCCGGAGGAGCTGGGTCCCTGCCTGCCTCTAAATCCTTCTGTAATTTAAGGTGGCACTTCTCAGCCAGGTCTACTCAGACCTGTCGCCTAGCAGTTGCCTCTTTGAACTTTACCTCCCTTTTCTCCTTTGTCTTCTTTTGATGGAACTGTACTTTAATATGAATGATCTCCAATGCCTGCTGTCTGAAGGTCCATAATTCTTAGTAATTGAGGCTAATGTCATGGACAAAATGCAAGTGACATGTAAATGTCCCTGTAAAACGAGCTGTGAGGAAGTTTAAGTGATGTGCAGTAATTTTTTTGAGTTATTTGGATAAAACGTATTCCTCAAATTTGGGAACAATATTATAAATAATGCAGCGATAATTTAATACAACTTATGTATATTTCATTTAAAAAGACTGATTGTAATTTTTATTTATTTTTAAGCTCTTTATCATAGTATAGTAGTTTAATAATAATAATAATAATACCATATATATTGCATACTTATCATATGGCAGTTTATGAGGTGGGTTTTTAAAAAAACTCATTTAGCCCTGGCTGGTGTGGCTCAGTGGATCGAGCGCTGGCCTGCGAACCAAAGGGTCGCTGGTTCCATTCCCAGTCAGGGCATGTGCCTAGGTTGCAGACCAGGTCCCCAGTAGGGGGCGCATGAGAGACAACCACGCATTGATGTTTCTCTCCCTCTCTGTCTCCCTTCCCCTCTGTCTAAAAATAAATTTTAAAAAATCTTTTTAAAAAACTCATTTAAGCCTGACAATTCATTATAAGTTAAGTATGATCCACATTTGACAAACGAGAAAATCGAGGCTCAGAAGTATCACACAGCCAATTTGAAAAATGTTACTTCACTATCTCAAAAGCCCATGCCACACCGTCTGAGAAATGTTTCAACTGTTCAAACTAGCTTTAATAAAGTTTTCAAGTTTTCTATTATTTTCAATGTTTTTATTTCTAATGGAAAACTATAAATAAATATTAAAAAGCATATTTATAGCTTATGTATAAGATCTACAGCATAGTAATTAAATGGATACTTTTGTACCCACCACTGAGTTTAAGAAATTAGACATTGGCAACACTTTTGAAGTCCCTGCTCCAATCCCATTCTTCTTCATAATGCTAGATACTTGCTATTTTAGTGTGTGGGAGTGAGCGATCTCACCAATTAGAAAGTTGGCTTCTTGAGAAAAGGACCATTTTTTCTGGTTATGGGATTATGATTCTTATGTTCTTCTTCCTAGTTTTATCACATATGTATTTACCCCCAAACAAGGTATTGCTCTATTTTGCTTGGGTTTAAATTTGATGTGATTATCCTTCCGTGACTTGTTCTTCTCCTTGGCATGATCTATAAAGAGTGTACTGTGCGGTTCTTCATTTTCACTGTGACATAGCACTCAGCTGTACGAATATACCACTTGTTTGTCCATTCTCTTGTTTGTCTGCATCTGTGTTGTTTCTGGGTTTGCTATTTAAAAGAAAAAGAACATTCTCATCCAAGTCTCCTAGTACATGTGTGCTGAAATTTACCTTGGATATATATCCATGAGTCAAATTGACAGGATGAAGGGCAGGTGACTGTTTAATCTTACATAACGATGCCAATCATTTTTCAAAAAACATTTTGAAAAATTTACACTTTAATTTATAGGAGTATTTTAGATGTTTCATTGCTCAACATTCTCACCAATGCTGATATTGTTAAAAGAGCTTTTGATTTTTGCCAATCTTGTAGGTTTGAAATGGTGTATCAATCTGAACTTGGTATAAATTTCTGATTTCTAATGAGTTTGAAATTTTTTTCATATACTTATTGTTTGTATGTAATCTTTTGTAACAAGTTTGCTTATATATTTAGCTCATTTTCCCATTCTTTTTCTATTTTTTAGCTATATTTTTATTAATTCATAGGCTGCCTTTATAATTCTTATTACTATTTTTTGGTTAGACACTTATGTTACAAATACCTTCTCCAACTTTTTGACTGGATTTTCAGCTTAATTTTAATGTTATCAAATTTAATTCTTCCTTTTATAAACAAAAATACTTTTAAAGAAGTCTTTTCCCAAATGTCATATAAACATTATCCTACATTTTATCTAAACATTTAAAGTTTTTGTTTTTCATATTTAATATCTTCAGAAATTGATTTTGAGATATGGTAGAGAATAGTGAGAAATTTGATATGTTTTTCCATGAATTCAGGGGAGCCACATAGTCTGAATACAGTCTCCCTGGGTTCAATAATTAAAATATAATATTTTCTATAATATCCTAGTCCCGCTTCTGAAAAAGGTATTTCTATCACCTT
>VMDR010028054.1:0-13317 GCA_007922815.1 Macrotus californicus
TCCGCACTACCCACAGTCCAACGGGGCCCCTCTGGTGCTGGCTCCGGTGCCGATCCCCGGTGGAAGGGCTGTGTATGCTCCAGGACCCTGCGGGTCTCTCCAACGAGCTCTCCCGTGAGGCCGGGAGTTTCTCCCGCTGCCGCCGCCTCAACCCCCACAGGAGTTTTCAATCAGAGGCTTTGAGGCTTCACCTCCCGGCGCCGGAACTCTGGGTTGCGGGGTCCGTCCCGCTCCCGAGCTGTTCCTCCTCATTTATCCTCACGAGGGAGTGGGACGCCCGGGCCGCAGCCGCCACCTCTCCCGGCCAGCCGCGCCTTTCCCGGATCCGCCAGCCGCCGCCCTGCCACGCGAGTCCTCTCGGCCCCTCCTACCGGTCTGGATGTAAGTTTCTTAGTTTCTTGGTTGTCAGACTTCCATACGGTTCGATTTTCTGTCAGTTCTGGTTGTTTTTTCTTTTAAAATTTGTTGTTGTCCTTCTTTTGGTTGTGCGAGGAGGCACAGTGTGTCTACCTATGCCTCCATCTTGGCCGGAAGCCTCTGCTTATCTCCATTTTGTTTGGTTCTTTTTCCAAAGTTTTCATCTGTCCTTTCATTTTGGCCACGTTTCTTTGTCTCCTCATTTTGGCAGCCTCCCTGTATTTGTTTCTATATATTTGGTAGAGCTGCTATGACTCCCTGTCTTCATAGCATGGGCTAGTGTAGTAGGTGTCCTGAGGGTCCAGTGGTACAGCCTCCCCTATCACCCAAGCTAAGTACTTGAGGTGCACCATCCATGTGAGCTGAGTAGTTGAGCCTGATTGTTGCTGACCAGTCAATGGGAGGGATTTACCAGGTCAGTCAGCTGCAAGGACTGGCTGTGACCACTGGCCACCAACCTCTGCCCTCTGTGGAATATCAGCTGTGTGGGAGCAGGGTGATCTGGAGCTGTCCCCTGGGTGCACAGGCTCTGTGGTTTCCTGGGTGGTACAGGCCAAGGTCAGCCATGAGTTCTACCTGGGGCCACCCTGTATGAGCTATAAAGCAATATGAGATGGCTGCCACTTGTGCTGGGCTTGGAGATTCCCAGGCAATGTCAAGCTGTGAATCTAGGCTGGCTTCTGCTAATGTCAGGCCTGGGGTCACTCAGCAAGAAGTACAGGGTGAGGATCACTGAGGATAGTTGTTGCTTGTTTCATAAGATTTAGAATGGTATGAAGCATGAGCCAAGACCAGCCATGCATATGGAAAAGTCATGGTTAACAGTTTGGGTGGGCCAGTAAGTTGGGTGAGACAGAGTTTCAGGGGATCTCCAGAGCAGGGCAAACAGAGCTAGGCAGGTTGATGGAATCTCATATATGGCACCTGCCTGCAGGCTCTATGGCTCGGTGGGGGGAGGGCTCAGAAAAGGGACAATGGCCTTTGCTCATCTTTCTGTCTAGTAGAAAAGTGTCCCCCAGCTCCCACCTTGATGCCAGACACTTCAGTTCCTCCCTGTATGACACTGGTGCTTTTTAAACTGCTACCACAGTAGTAGAGGGAGTGACTCTGAGTAAACCCATGTATGGGTTCTTTAGGGAAACTGCTCGGGACTCCAGAAGTTTCTTCCACCAGCTCGGTCCCCACTGATTTTTGCAGCCAGAAGTTATGGGGACTCATCTTCCTGGCACTGGAACCCTGGGCTGGAGTACCTGGTGTGTGGCTGGGACTCCTTGATTCTAAAATATCCCTCCTGAATTTTTATCCACCACACATGAGTGTGGAACCAGCCCATTCCCTGTCTCCACTCCTCCTACCAGCCTGGATGGATGTGATTTATTTAATTCCATAGCTGTCACACTTTCATTCAACTCAATTTCTGACAGTTCTGAACAATGATTGTTCTATACTTTAGTTGTAATTTTTATGTGGTTGTGAGAGGAGGTGAGCCATGTTTACCTATATTAAATGAAAAATGTCTGCATTGATCTAATGATAGAATATTCTCAAAGCATCATTAATCCACCCACTTTTTGTGATACTACCCGGGACAGCAGAAGAAACTCAGCTGGTTTTTCTTCTTTGAGCTCAGTACAGAGCTGCATACATAAGGCAACAGGAAGAGTCACGTAAGAGTGAAAGAGTCTCTGAAAACTTCCATCCACGGAGATGAGGCATGGGCTGGAGTCACCAGTATGGGGCCATTTTATGTATGTATATATGTATATTTATTTTTAATCCTCACCTGAGGATATGTTTTATTGATTTTAGAAAGAGAAGAAGGGAGAGAAAGAGAGAGAAACATTGAAATAAGAGAGAAACATCTATTGGTTGCCTCCCATACACAACCCTACCAGGGATTGAACCCACAATTCAGGTATGTGCTCTGACAAGGAATCGAACTTGCATACTTTTGGTATATGAGGTGATGCTCAGTCCAACTGAGCTACCCAGCCAGGGTAGTATGGATTCATTTTAGATGTGAAATTTCTTGGTGTCACTAGACTAGATTAGCTAAGACAAACAAAATGGAATAGTTCCATCATATCTTGGCAATGAAACTTCAAGTTTCTCACATTGTACCTCCTACAGAACCTTGAAGCATGTCGTCAGCACATAATGCAGGGGTGTCAAACTCATTTTCACCAGGGGCCACATCAGCCTTGCAGTTGCCTTCGAAGGTCCAAAATAATTTTAAGACTGTGTAAATGTAACTACTCCTTAACTGTGAAGGAGTTGAAATTACATTTGGCCCTTTGAAAGCAACCGCGAGGCTGATGTGGCCCCCAGTGAAAATGAGTTTGACACACCTGACATAACGGGTGCCCAGTAAATGGGAAATGTGGGCTACAGTGACTAACCCACCAAGGCCTTTCCCAGGGCTATGTTCTACTCTACACAGGATGCAAACTATTTAGAGCACCCAGGCCAACTCCTCAACCACCAAGACCAATACCCCGTATACGTTATAGCTCTGTGTTCACAAGCAAAAGCATTTTGAGGCTTTAAATGGAGATACTAAAAACGGTGTTAAAAAGGAGAACACTCACAAATACAACCTTTTATTCTGAACAATTAGGAGCAGTTAGGTATTTAAATCATTTAAAATTTGTGTTTTGTAGGATTGTAAATGCTGTACAGGGTTTGTTTTTCATGAGTGGAGAGTGGGTACTGACAACAAGGAAGTGCTATTATTCATTATCCAATGAAAGTGTATCCATTTCAGATATAATATGCCTTCAGTACTCATGCTGCACTTGAAAAAGACACCTTTCATCTGACACGTGCACCCCTTCATCTTTCTGTGGGCAGCCTTGCTATGTGTGTGAAATGGGTTTATTTTTACAGGGTCTTAGAGGCAAACATTAAATACTTTTCAAAGGGTGAAGTTTTATTAGGAAGGTCTAATGGATTTCTTTCTCTTGTGCAAAATAATCAAGAAGCTCATGTGGGTTTTGGATAGGCCATGTGTGAAGTTGTCACATGGGTAGCTACAAACGTGCCTGGATAAAAGTGCAGCTGAGATGCCAGGATGGTAGGCAGATTTGCCATCTCCTCATTTGTCACTGCAGAGTGATTTGGAAGGTTTTCAAACATCGTGAGTACATGCTTTGTTGTTGTTGATCAAGGATTTCTGCATCTTGGAAGGTACTGGCCTTGATTATGGGCAGAAAAGTAAAATGTCTTTCAAGGCATGGTTTTGTTGTCTGGACTCAAGAAAATGCTTATGCAAATCCCACCCCCATGAGGAAGTAGGAAACACGAAGGGAATATCTGTTGATGCATCAGATGGAGTCTGTGGTTTCCAGCCTGGTTTTGCTGCTCCTTACCCACCCATCCACTCACACACTTCCTTCCCCAATCTCAGGAGAGTCACAGTAACCCATTTGGGGTTTATATTTAACACCTGCAAATCTTGGCTGAGAGACCTCCCTCTTTTCTCCTTGCCACCACTCTCCCTATCACTGATCCAAACACTTTGAGTCAGCGCTCCCCAAATTATGCCATTGAAAAGAGAGGGGAACCTTTTTGCATTAATACAGCAAAGGCCTAAAATGTTTGTTTTCAATAATCTTAGTCATTAACTTTTAATCAAATTTTGATAATGCTTTTCAAAATAAGCTGAATCTAGCTTTTAATACATATGTTGGGGCCTCACTCAGTTTGACTCCAGTGGAACATAGTGTATGAAGGCCCCACCCATTTGGCTGTTATAATAGCAAAAGCACCTTCTAGGAGCCAGAGGCTGTGCTATACGTGTCTTCCTCTCATGATCTCATTGAATCCTCAACTGTATGTACAAAAATAAATGAAAAAAGGAAGGTCAGAGGAGTTAAGTCCCTTGGCTAAGGTCCCATAGCAAGTCACTTGAAGCCTGGACCTTTTTTCACGTGTGAACTCCTCTCCTTCGATCGGGGTCTTGCCTTTAAGATGATCCAGAATTCTGAACCTGAGACCTGCATCAAAAGGGGCACCATAATAGTTAAATTGCCCAGCAGGTAACTGGTCCTCCTCACTTTGGTATTTCTACTGTGCAGGAGGCCACATAGCAAGTGTCAGATTGAATTAGTTTACAGCTTTTACAAAAACTAGTAAGAAATGAAGAAGTTTGACATTTCTAATTAATAGATGCTACTAATATATAGCAAATGTATTATTAAATAATTTTTTCTTGTGGAGTTTTGAATTTTGTTCAAAGGGATTCTGTGGGTGGGAGGTAACAAACGGGACCTTGGTGGCCTGTCTAGATGTGACATGCCCTTTCCTCCTGACCTATGTAGTGTATCCTGTGTGTTTGTGAGGGACCCCCCCCCCCTTACATGTTCTACTTGTGGCTGACTTTTGCAGGACTCTTGAATCTCTCAACATTCTTTCTTCCTTCTTCCTCTCTCTTCTCATGACCATAGTAAAATATCAGAAATGAGGGGACTCGTAAGCTCAGCTACCAGTCTGAGAAACAGTCCAACGAGAGAGGGGAAGGGTCCTCAAGAATCTCGATGAAAAATAAAAAGTGTCACTCCCAGAATATTTCTAAGATCCTAAGCATTTAGTGTCAAACACTTGGATATTTACTTTTTCTTCTCTGGTTTTATTGGGTCTCCTGACCCCTTCTGATTCAGTGTTTTTTCAGTTACTCTGAGAAGTTATGATTGCATCATTTCTAACCTGCTGGGCCCTGGGAAGTGTGTGAGAGGGGAAAACTGAGCTGTCTGATATGTTCCTCCACACCTGGGGCATGATAGTCAGAGGGATTCCTGTTCCACCTGTTCTAACTATTGGTCAGCCATGTGGATTTATATGCATCATGGCCTGCTGGAGGCCAAGGCCAAGAGCTGCTTTTTGATTCAGCAAGTAAACCTAATGGTACATCTTCTAGAGCAGTATGGAAATTGCAACCGGCGACCTAGGAGATAGCTGGATCAAGGGAGCACAGAAGATAAAGGCATGGGCTTTGGAACTAAATTGGCCTGCATTAACTTTCAGGCTATCTTAGGTACTAGCTATGTGGTCTTGAAGAAGATCCTTCACCTCTCTGACACTTGAATTTCCCCCTCAGTAAGCTGGAGAAAGTAGGCTCTACCCCCTAGGATTTGGGGAAGATTAAATGAAGTAATTTATTAAGCATTTAGCACCTACTACATATTCAATAAATATCAGCTCCTTTTTATTCTTGTAGCTCTGAGTCATTTTCCTTATCTATATGTGTTTGCCCTGAGGGAGGTCACTCAATTCAATTTAGTACAGTTTACATTATTAATTATATGTTAATTTATATGACTATATAACACAAATTATATGTTGATATTTTAGTATATTAAAAATTAATGAATATAATATTGATTGCATATATGTCAAATGTATATATCAAGTGTCTATTATGCACAGGGTGTAAAGATCAGTAATGGCCTATTTTTTGCAAGTCAGGTGACAAGTATTTAGATTTCAGGCTTTTTATTCAAAATTGTGGTAGCAGCAAACCAATTGTAAGATGTGAGAGAAGGGCTTGATGACAGCTGGGTTCTAAAGAGGCTTTAGGGCAGATTCCTAAAGTGGAAGTGGATGGCCATGGCTGGAAAGCAAACCTTTGGTTGGTGTGTGGGGAAAAATGGGTTGTCTCATTAATCGTGCAGTTTCCTCTCATAGTCATTTAGTGAAACATAAAATATTTATGGAGAAAGAAACTTTCATATAAATCTGTTTTTCCTTCAGAGAACTTTGAAAGCCCAATCTCCCCAACATCAAATATTTCTGTGAAAAATTAAAAACTCAATCAACCAGCTGTTTCTAAATATATAAAAATATGGAACAAACCATCTGAATTTGTCAGTTTGGGGTTGGAGAAATATATCATTTAGACACAGCCTAAAGCACATTATGCACATAGCTCACTGAAGAGCACAATTTTCCTAAGGTATAAATAGAGGAACATCACTAACAACATTTTTCCATCAGGAGACTTAGGTACACATCTGTGTTCATATCAGACCTGCTGAGGTGAGTCTGGACTCTGAAGCTCTAAGATAGAGGCCTGGGTTGGAAGCCCCAGTGAGCCCTGAAACTTTTGCACATTTTCTAGGCCATGGTCTCTTCATGCATCAAATGGCACATTGGGTGGTGTGAGCCATACTTTCTAACATTCTGTCTCTGATTTTTGTCATAAGGTTCCCTGACAAAGATGGTCCCACTGGGAAGGCAAAAGCTTAGGAGTATCTTCACCTCAGTGTGGGACAAGGACAGCCAAATGCACCCCACCCAGAAAGACTTCCCCAGGTGTAGACATTTAGTCATGGCATATTTAGAGGAGCCTCACCTTTTGAGCATTTCAAGTCATTCTAGCATTTAATAACCTTGGTGGTCTCACAAGCCTAGCTAACAAAAATATTTCCTTCTCAGACCCAAAAGCCTTTTATCTATAAAAACCAGAACCAGTAGAGTGATCAGTAAAAATAGAAAAAGTATAACAATAAAATCACTCAAATCAGCACAGAAACCTATTATCTTTTGGGCTAATAGATGATATCCTTCTTCTTATCCTATGACAGTGAAAAGTCTGAGCATTAGCTTGTTAATGCTTCTTAAAGGAAGCAAGAGAAAACTGAGATAGAGAAATGGAATGAGAGATGTATAGAAAGATACAGGAAAAAACACATGCAGAGAGCTAGATAGACCAGTGAAGACAGGGGCAACACAAAAAAAGGTGGTCCTATTGATGGCTATCAGGGAACTGAATCAAGTTTCACACCAATAAGTATCCAAGAGCCCTCCAATAGCAAATCAAAAAGTAGCCTACCCAAACGACCTTAACAAATGAGCAAATACATAAATGAAGTAGTAAAGACTTGGCCATTTAAGAGATTCATGCTTTAGGTTCTCATGGTGGAAGATGAATAATAAAGATGGAAGAGGACAGCTTTCTTTGAGTTAACCCACACATATAATTTTTACTATGTGATTAGATTCAGAAGTTGGTCATTGACATTAATGTTATTTCATTAAATTAAAATTGTATACTTCCTCACAGAAAATCTCCTATGTGTAAGGGAAGGGTCACTCCAAAGAATTAAGTTTTCTTGTTGTTGTTGTTTCAAAGAGAGGGAGAGAAACATCAATGTGTGGTTGCCTGTCATGTGCCTCCTTCCTTCCACTGGGGACCTAGCCTGCAACCCAAGCATGTGCCCTAGACTGGGAATTGAACGAGTGACCCTTTGACTTGCAGGCCAGCACCCAATCCACTGAGTCACACCAGCCAAGGCCAAAGAATTAAGTTGTATGTGCTCTGACTGATGTGGCTCAGTGGGTTGAGTAGATTGGTCACTGGTTTGATTCCCAGTCAGGACACATGCCAGGGTTGTGGGCCAGGTCCCCAGTTGGGGCCATATGGGAGGCAACTGATCGATGGATGATAGATGTGTCTCTTGCACATTGATGTCTCTCTCTTTCTTTCTCCCTCCCTTCTCCTCTAAATAAAAGTAAATAAATAAAATCTTAAAAAATAGTTTTATAGACAGTGGGTGATATATACTTTATACTACATGCACATGTACTAGCATAAGGCTTGAATTTCAGGACCCTTTGAGTCACTCAACAATGTGCTGTGCTTACACTCACTTTATGAAAATGAAATAAACACAAGTTGGCACAGAAAAGTTAGAAACACTCCTAAAATAGTTAAGATCCCCAGTGACATTTCCATCATTAGGAGGATGACTTGCCCTTGCACTCACTCTGAGTCTGGATTTTACCTTGAAAAAACCTGATTTTTACCTAACATCGAAAAGAGGGAACTCTTCAGATCAGTTCTTTGGACTGTAGAGAAAACAGAACCAGCCCAGAAGAGAACCGGTGGGGTTTGGCTATGCAGGGAAATTGAGGAATCACTGAGTAATCTGCAGAGGACAATGGTTCGCCTACTGATGGAAAAGAAAAGTCTTGGACCAGAATAACCATATAGCTTTCAATAAAGATGACTGCACTGCTATCACTAAGTTGAATGAGGATTGAAAGATGTAGTACATGGAAAGGAATTTCCACCAAGTATGTATATTCATAATGCTTAAAACAGGTTAGCTCCTATGACATAGTTACATATTATTATATATGGAGCTTATGGATGGAAGTATTAGCATACTGATTATGCTAAATGCTTGTTGTAAAGGTGCATCTCCTGGTGGGCTCCAGGATCTGACTGTCGGAGTTGAGATTCTGGTTCTGCCAATTAACTGCACACCCTCAGCCTCTCTATGCCTCATCACCACTGTGTGCACAATGGGGCTTAGTGAAGGTGTCTGTGAGGATTAAATGGGATCAGATATGCATAGCACATGAACAGTACCTAGCACACACCAAGCACTCAATCAATGTTAGGCATTATTATTAAATTAGTAATTCTACATAGAATCACCCTTCTCTGCATGTACCACACTGTCACATTAGATTGTTAATCTAATGATCTAACTTTTAAAACTGCTTTCAGGTCCTCCTATGAAAGCATTAATTAATCTTTTCCCTTAATTCCTAAAAGAAACATGGGCCAAGAGTTCATGCTTTCAGGCAAAAAATATGACGGTGAGTTCTGGTGAGTTCCCTGATCACATAGTTCATGGTGGCAGGTGTCCTTCTCCCCTACACTCTGCACTGGTACCTGCTGGGTCTGCATCCACCACAGGGCAAGGAAAGGGTGGTCTAGTTTTGTCATTCCTTCACCTTCTGATACAGGCACCTCAAGTTGCTGGCTGGGTGCTGGGCGGGATTAACAGACACGGATAGACAGTGAGAATTCCTTCAAGGAGAACATCTGACCATTTCAGTAAAAAGCAGACTGTCTAAAACATCTGTGCAGACATCATCCCAAGTGGCCCCAATGGTAGACAGGAGGAGGGAAGATGTCCCTACCCTGTGTTGTCCTAGATGCTGGGCCTCAGTGCTTTTCCCACCCCTCCCCCGGGTGTGAGATCAGCAGCACAGGGGTCTCCCAGGTCTCCCTCAAGACTGCTTGGTTTGTTTGTGGGCCTGAATTTTTCTTTTTTCTGTGTGTGTACTCATCTTTTTTCCTAAAAATGCCATTTACAGGAGGGACTTTATCTAAAACTTGACCAAAGAATCCTAATAAATTAGACCTGCCAGCCCACACTGTGACCCTGCCACTGTGCGTGCATTTGCCCACTGGCTCTGTCTTCCTCTCTGCACAAGCAGCCCCACCTCTTGGTACTGAGGCATCCTAGGACCCCTGTCCTGTTTATTTCTCTACATGATTTGACAATTTCAAGGCCAATCAGACTTGATAGAAACTCAAGGGTTATTATTTTTAAAAAACTTCTTCACCACCAATTGCCCGTGTATTTTAGGTAAACAAAGCAATATAACCAGGTCACTGTGAATCTCTTCACTTGGTTCAGTGCCTTCACATCCTGTAATTTATAGAACTTTACTTTCTACGTTGTTGTTGTTTCTTTTTCTTAATAGCCTTTTATGAGAGCTTATCAGAAGCTTTCTGAAAAGTACAATAAATTATGTCCACTGGGTCAACTTTGTCTCCAGTTTTATTAATCTGGAAATTATAACTGTAATATTTCCTGAAAATGTCTGATGCTACAGAAGCCACAAATGAGGTAATTAACATGCAATTTGAAGAATTTATTCCCAGATTCCCAAACACTTGGGAAAACAGCAGAGCCACGGGAGAAACTCAAATGAGAATTTCTGCCATTGTACTCCTGACACTATGTAGGTTACTTTCTACTTCCTATGCCCCAATTTTCCTTTTATCTTCAGAGATCAAGTTTGGGTGTATTGGACAAACACATTAAAAGGAAAGCTTGTACATTTGGGGGTTTTGAGCATTTTCATAACCACATAGGGTTTGTTGTGTCAGAAATGGGCACTCCTGGGCAAGGCAGCATCTGACCCAGGACAAGGGGCTGAAATCCAGGTGGTCCTGGGGAATACGAATGCCTCTCTGGGAAGCTTCTAGAAGAGTCTCTTGGGGCCTGCTCTAACCTGCAGGTGGGCTGCCTAATATATTCTGGCAGGCAGGTATCAGGGAGACTGGCTTTGGCACAGAGTGTCTTGGTAGATGGACAGTCAGCATTGGCAAGTCTAGGCTGCAGGGATAGGGAACTGGAAAGCAGAGGCCAAAGTGCAGTGTCCAAGAATAAAGCAGAATAAAGGGGCTATGCCAGGGAAGCAGGCAGGACATCAGTGACCTAAGGACTTGGGATTTTCCTCTTGTTTGTGGCTCAGTCTTCCTACATCCTCATGCAGGTTAGACACAACCTGGCTTGGTCGGGTGCCTGAATGGATCCTGCTGCCTCAGCTCTGTGTCCAGTGGGAATACTGGTGCCCATCACCAGCATGCCTAGTGGAGGGTCAATATATGGCTTTCCCACTACCTGTGATAAGGGCCAGAAGGAATGTATATTGTTTTAGAAATGGATTATAACTCTTTCCTTATCTCCTTTTGGGAATGGCTTCTTATCCTGTGACTGCTTCTTGACCTTTTCCTTCTGCACATACACACTGATATAATGTAACTGCAGGCCACAGGTAGGTTTGTGCATCCTGGACAGGTACCTCTTTTGTCTGGGACCCCTTATAACGAGCCTCAGACTGGAGGAAGTGCGGTCTCTCTCTCACTGTCCTGCCACCGTCATTGCACTCCCCTGTAATGTGAGTAACCTGTAAGGTGAGTAAGCAGCTTCCTGGTTTGGGGCTCCAATGTTATACCTGCCACACTTCCATGTTCTTCCCTGTCTTGGGTGTTGCCCAGGCCATGTGACACAGTCCAGACTGAGTCCAGTTCCAGCTGGACCAAAGAGCCCTGTTTGATTCTGTCATAGACCCTGAGATGCCAGCAGCTTTGATGAAGATTTCATGCCATAATACAGTGTCTCTCAAAGTTCAGTCAATTATATAACACCTACATTATTTTCCCCTTACCTTGGTATTAACTATAGTTTACTTAACATTTTTAATGACCTCACAACCTCATCCATGAGTGACATGAGAAGCACACCTTAGGAAACACTGAGATTATGTCAGTGACTTACCTGGAACTGAGCCCAGCTTACAATCAAACGGATTCAGTGTTAGTTTCCTTCCCAGCCCCTCTGCTCAGTTTCCTCTTGGTCCTGTGTTCTCCCTTTCCCACTCTCTACCTCACTGCCTCCATGGAGATAGGTATGGAAGTTATCCATAAATCTGTACCCAGAATCTCTTGGAAGGAGGCCTGTTTCAACTAAGATGGACATGGGTGAAATTATGATGGTCTCACACCAAACCACAGTCATTGCTTTTGCCCACAGACTCTAGGTTCCTGGCCTGACTCACCAGGGTGCAAACACGGAGTGGTCTTAGAAGCATCAGGGTATCTTGAACTCTGTTGGCCACTGGACTTTTGAGTCCTTGCCCTGAGGTCCCTATTTCCTCCTTTCTTCTTACAAGTTGCCATTACAATCTTAACCCACCTGTGTCAGAAACTTGAGACAATACTAAAGCGGAGGGAGGAATGTAGTTAACTACCACAGCATGAGTGGGCAACAGGCTGCCAGAGTATTTTAGAGTGAAAGCATTTCTCTTTATGGCTGAGGTAAAGGAAGCCAGCAATGGAAAGTGAGCTGCCTAAGATGAGGCTGTTAGTGAGAGTCAGAATGAAAACCTAGAACTTCTGTGATACTGAGTCTTTCTTGCTACAGAAGCTGCCAGGATCTTCTCCACCCAGAACTGGGGACCTATGTCTCTGCTCCCAATACCTGGAAGGTGCTAAGGAATTATTCATTTTGGTAAAGCCATACCTGGGAGAGTTAAAAGAAAAAAAAAGAGCTTCTCAACTCTCCCTTTGCTCACTCATTTCTACTTCCCCACCTGGAACAGGGAGAGATGGGGGATCTGAGGCAAGCAAGCCACAGACATGGCCACCAAAGCAATCCCAGAGCCCTACCTGTCAACCCATAAACCCACTTAGTGGTGAACTCCTCCTGAATGTCCAGAAATGACCAACAGGTGGGAGACCTGGCCCTATCAACAAGGAAGTAAGGCAGATTCTCTGTGGCCTCACATAAAGAAATTATTGGTGGTAAAAAGGAATAGAGCCTCAGGCTGTGATGATTCAGAAGTTGGTCTTTTTGTCTGCACACTGCCAAAACATTTACATAAAAAGTGAAACATCATCTCGAACCAGAAGTTTTGTATGCATTTCAACCAATATTTAGATATTTGGAAGTATTAGATGTGTGCTGACATTCCACTATCCCTTCAAAAACCAGAACATGGAGGCTAATGAAGACTTCCCTCTGGTCATGTGAAGATAGATAGGGGATAAATTTGCCTAGGTTTAAAACTCCAACTCGTAGCTACTGAAATATCTGAGGAAAAAAAAAACAACGTTTTTCCTGAGTGGTATGACTGAGTGTTTGTGTTCCCTATGCACCCCCATCACCTATCCAAATTCTGTATTGAAATCAATGTGATTTTTGGAGGTGGGTCTTTGGAAGGGAATTAGGTCATGAGGGAGGGGCCTTCCTGAATGGAATTAGTGCCCTAGTAGGAAGAGAACAGAGAACTAGCTCACTGTCATTCTACCATGTGAGGACACAACACGGAGTTGGCTATCTGCAACCCAGAAAAGGGTGCTCACCAGAATCTGACCATACTGACATAATCACAGACTTCTAGCCTCCAGAATTGTGAGAAATACATTTCTGTTGTTTGTAAGCCTCTATGGTATTTGGTTATAGCAGCTCAGACTGACTAAGACACTAAGTGAAGATACATCTATCTTCACTTATGTACTTCTTCCTAGGGATAGTATTGGTTGGATTAGAGACATGCAAATATGATTATAAAATAATAGAAAATAATAAATTT
>VMDR010028055.1:0-13325 GCA_007922815.1 Macrotus californicus
GCCTACAAAAGAGATGAGCATCTTCTTCATGCCTGCAGATTTCATCACAGAGCAGAAATTATCAGAAACCATGCCTACTAAACACAAAACACCAAGATTCACTTTCTAAACTTGAAATAAATAATATGCTTTCTTAAAATATTATTCTTAGAGGGGCTGTATAAGCAACCTGCAGAAGATGAGTGTTGAAGGCAGCACCTCACGTGGTGTACATTTGAGAATATATTAAGGATCTACCAGCCCCAGACCAGCAGATGATGAAATCTGACAGATTGGCTGCCATTATCTTCTCCATTCTGGGTGCTTGTCTCATGCAATCTGCTCCCACAGGGCTGAGCCATTGCCTTGTTCTAAAAACACCAACCACACACATACCACCTCCAATCCTGAAACTGAAGATCTCTACACTGCAGTAAACATTTGTTCTCTGAAGTTTTCTTAACTGAACTTTGAGGATTCATATTTACCACATATTAAGAATGTACCAAAAGCACAAGATTCAGAAAAATTTCCTCCATTGCTGTCTACAATAGCTCAAAAACATTTCTTCAACAAACAGGCACCAAGCACCTGCTATGTGCCAGGCACTGCAGCAACCACTGAAGGTGTAAAGCTAACTCAGAGGCTGGTTCTCTCCTAAAGGATGTGGATATGTATGTGGAGAACAGTGTCACCAACATGAGATTAGCAGTGAGGTGAGAGAAAAGAAGGCAGCGTGACTCATTCTGCCTGGGAGCCTGAGGGACTCCGTGCAGTAGAGGCTATATTGAGCTGGCTTCTTAAGGATGAGGAGGAGTTCCCTGGGGGAGAAGGCAGAAAGAGTGCTCCAGACACCACAAAGCCCTAACACCTACTTGGGGATCTGAAGACCTAGAATGACAAAGGAGAGAGCATAGAGACAACCAGGCTGGAATGACATTTGTGCAGGTCAAATTTTGAATGCCATCCTTTTATTTTATACTGAAACAATAAGGAACCACAAATTCTTGTTAGTCAAGAAAGATCAATAAAATCGAGTTATATTAAGGTAATTGTGCCAGTATGGAGGATAGATTGAAATGGGGTGAGGGAATAAAGACTTAAAGAGGACCTGTGGCAGGATAAAGAGGCAGCAAGAGCAAGTCCAGAGATGAGATGAACAGGACTCAGGGGCCTTGAGATGTCAGCAGTGAGGAAGAGGAGGAGCACAAGATGAATCCAGAAGGTAACACAGGCTTCCATGATCCCAACGCAGGAGGAGGGGCAAGTTTGGGTGCAGAAGTGAATTCAGCACTGGCTGTTAGTGGGCTAGTTTAGAATAGTGAGGAGAGGGGTGGGGTGGGGACTTCAAGGAACTCTGCAGCCAAGAGTCATCACTGCTGTAGTTAAAGTCTGCCAGTATGAAAACAGGAGACAGCCAGGAGAGAAGTGGTGGCCCAGAAGTGAATGAATGTGGTGGAGTGACCTGGATGCTGATATGTTGTGGCAACTTATAGAGGAGAGAGCAATCCAGCTGAGAAGAATGGACCTCAGGGGCAATGTTTCCAGCTCAGTGACTCAATCAAAATTCCCAAACTTCTTTTTCCTAAAGGCAGATCCTCATTCTCCCAGTGTTTTAGTGAGAGGCAGCCATGCAGTGAGCTGGACTTTCACTTTTATGATAAAAGGAACAGACTTAGTTGGTCTGCCTTGAATGAGGAAATGATGCCTAGAGGTTGTTGGAGCCACTGTATCATCCATGAGGTGACAAAAAACCAATACATTAATAATGGTAAAGAAAAGAGAAAGTTCCAATGTCCAGAGGGCTATAGGGAACTTTTAGGCAAGGACTAAAGAAAAGCAATATCCTCAGAGGAAAACAGGGCTCCAGATGAGTCAAAGAGAAGGGAAATGTATGCTAAAAAGAAATTGTATCCTGCTGCTTCCCTAGCACAGAGCTTGGTGTGTAGTAGGCACACATTTGCTGAATCGATAAATAGTGAGTGGATGGCAGTGTGGAAGTCTTAAAGGAAGCCAGCAGAGTGGGGTGGCCCCTGTAAAAGCGAAAAGCTGAGCAGGATGGGGACATGGTAGGCTGGCCACCTAGTCTGTCCCTTGGATAGAGTTCTCCGATCAGAGCGAGGAAAAAAGGAAGTGCTGGTTGAAGGGAAAGGGGAAAGGCAACCTAACTGTGTGTAGTCTGTGCAGTTTCAGGCCCCAGATCCCAGAGAAAGACAGAAGTATTACTTGGAGGGAAAATAATCTGAGCTATTATATTGATCTGGGCTCTTCTGACAGGTCTGCCGGCAAAGGCATTTCCAAAGGCCTTATAGCTCAGGAACTCTGTGGTCTTACAGCTGTGAAAGAACACAGTCTCACCGTCAGGAGCCTATAGCTCGAACCTACCCAGGTATTCTTTAGAGGACACAGCTCATCTTATAAGGCGATGTTTATTCAGCCTGGCTCACAGGAAAGCCAAGGATCCACCAGAATCTTTGATCATCTGATTCTTCAGGCCTGACAATACCAGAGTCTCAGAATAACCTGACTCTGACTGGATTTCATCTGTGAGGACCAATTCCAAGGACAGGAAGATGGGCATTGGACAAGAACTAGCCAACTTCAGGCTTCCAGGGGAAGTAATCTTGTGAGGTGTTTTCGCTTCAGCAAGCTTTCTGGGTGCAGAAAGATGGCCCAGCAGCTGGAAAAGGTCCACAGTTGGAAGAAACTTGCCATCTGAAAGGCAGAATTCCCCTCAGAATCTCACAACTTTCTCAGTTTTACTGTGGCCTCAATTTCCCTGTGGATAGGCTCCTTCTGACACAATTTCTTCCCTTACTGCTATCTCTCTGAATGAGTTCAATAAGGAAAGTAAATCTAATGATACCTTATGTGGTCTTTCTACAAATAAAAATATATATAACAGCACATAAATAATATAAAATACACATGCCAGGATCACACAGAGAAGGAAATAAAATTCAATTATCATTAAGCTCTGAGGGCATTGGCAGCACATGGGCACTGCAGTATTTCCAATATTGAGATATATTTTATATCATTTAAATGATATCTAAATGTTCCACTTAAGGAAGAATGACATTTTCAAATGTTAAGTTTTACACATATAATTCCAAGAGTGTCTTACCAAATTACTGGAGAGCTAATCTAATTTTCAATAGACCAAGTATACACTCCAGCTGAAATGGCATTCAACACCTGGATCTGTTTTATAGGCTTCCTCACACATGACCTGGTGGAAACGAAGCCCCAACAAGATACGGCACCACCTATTGACCACACAATAAAAATACAGTCTCGCAGCCCATTTTAGCATGTTCAGGCCGACAGGCTCTCTGGCTGTTGAGACATGCCATTCATTTCATATGGACTGGTCTTTACATTTGCAAATTTAATGAATGCAAAGTAGGGATGAAACTATAAACACTGGCAAAGTATTCTGCCTTACTCCATTCTTTTAATGTTACTTTTTCCAACTCTTTTACAGGAAATCTTGTTAAATACTTTTCACTCACTGACTCATTAAATACACATTTATTGGGCACCTATATGTGCCACACTGCGCATCTGGCTATAGAATTACAGTTAACAAGACCAGCCTTGTCAGGGGGCTGGGTTAAAAAGGTGGATTAAGAAGTACAAATTAGTAGTTACAAAATAGTCACGGGGATGTAAAGTACAGCACAGGCAACATAGCCAAGGATATTGTAATAACGCTGTGTGGGGTCAGATGAGCACTACACTTACCAAGGGGATCACTTCGTAAGCTATATAAATGTGTAATCACTATGCTGTACATCTGAAACTAATATCATATTGAATGTCAACTATAATTTTTTAATTTTTTTACAAAAAGACTGGCCAGGCCCCATGACCTTTTGAAGTTTATAATATTTCTAGAATCTGACTACCTCTTATCACCTCCACTGTTAACAGCTTGGTCAGAGCCACCTAGATTACTGCAAGAGCCTCCTCACTGGTCATCCTGCTTTCATTCTTCTGCCTCCACAATCTCTTCTCAACAGAATATAAAGGGAGCTCTTTGCAGCCTAAGTCAGATGACAAACCTGCTCTGCTCTAACCCCACAAAGCTTTCATCTCATCCAAAGTCATTTCCAAAGGTTTTCCTGCCTAAGATCTAGCCTTTCCTCTCTACCTCTGTCCCCCTCAACCCCCATCATCCAGTCACCCATACTGTCCTCCCTACTCCTTCTCAAACTTGAGAAGCCTCAGGGCCTTTGCACATGCTAAGTCCCTCTGCATGAATGCTCATTCCTCAGAGACCTGCAGACTCACTCCCTCCGGGTTTGCATCAAACAGCCCCTCTTTGCCACCTCACAAAGTCACAACACCCTACCCTCCTTGCTGGTTCCTTATCCTCCTCGCCCTGCTTTACTTTTCTCTGGATATGCCTATCCGTTTGTTGTTGTCTTCCCCAACTAGATTTTGAGCAGGGACTTCATTTTGTTTACTGCAGATTCCCCAGAGCCTAAAATAGTATACACCTTGTTTATTTGTTGAATAAAATTTCACTCACTTCCCTGAGTATATCTCTCACTGTCCAGGCTCCTGGTCCCTGAGCACAGGGAAGGAGTCAGGTATGGGAAGCCCCACACTCGTCCCTGGTCCAGGACAAATTGCTGGTCCTCTGTGTGTTTAGGGCAGGTGCACTTCACTGGTGTACAGGTTGTACAGTCACAAAGGGCTCCGAGGGGTCTCAGAGGGGTCTATGCTTGGCCTAATGCTCCATAGTCACTGACTGGGAATTCTTAATAGTTTTTTAATATGGGGACTTGCATCTTCATCTCACACTAGACCCTACATATCATGTAGCTGGTCTTGTTTTGAGGATTTGGGGTAAGAGATGTGTGAGTAAAATAGCCCACTGAGAACCACCAAAAAATAAAGAGTTCTCACACTGCATGAACCTTTAGGCCAGTCACAGCCACCAGCTAGTTCATTATGAGTAGCCAGGGCGGGGAGCATGGCCCCTGAGGCAGATGGGGTTTTCACTCTCAGGCT
This sequence comes from Macrotus californicus, assembly GCA_007922815.1. Classification (NCBI taxonomy): domain Eukaryota; kingdom Metazoa; phylum Chordata; class Mammalia; order Chiroptera; family Phyllostomidae; genus Macrotus; species Macrotus californicus. The sequence goes on from VMDR010028055.1 coordinate 5,002, forward strand.
AGGACAGCCAAAGCCTCTGTGAGCGGAGGGATTGTTCCTGGCAACTCCCTCCTCTGCACCTTCCTCACTCCCATCTTCCCCTCCCAACAGGTCACAGCCAGGGTCATTGTCCATGAATGGCAAAAGAGAGTCATATTAACATTAACTACTATAAAATTAACTACTGTAGAGCTTCAATTTAAAATAGACAGGTGAGCTCCATTTCAGTGGGGAGAAGAGATAGTCTGTGATTTTAGCTGAGATGTTGATGAGAGAGAAGGAAGGGCGCTGAGCTCAGGAAAGAGTGAACGCAAAGCAGGGAACGAAAAGGGAGGGAGGAAACAGAAACACCTCTGAAGATTTAGCAACCAGTTTGGCGGAGCTCAGGAGACCAAGAAATGGCTCCTTGTGCAGGCCTTGTGCTGGCAAGAGAAGTGGCCTAGGAGTCTAGCCAGAGCAGAGGGTGTTCCACTGACCCCTGCTGGCTTGCACAGGAAATGTCCACGCTAGGTGTTGGCAAGGCCTCACGGGGCTTTTCCAGAATGATGAATACACACAATATGAGCAAGATTCCAGGGAGTGGGGGAAGTGGTAAGATGCAGGTATGGAATATTTTCAAACCTATTTTCTTAACAGAATAATTACTTCGTGATCCACGTGGAAACGAAGAACAGAGCAGGTCACTTGTCCAGAGAGGGGATAGAGTGATCTCAAACAGCATCAACTCTGAGACCCTGAGTACCGACTAGAAAGAAGGCTGCGGTCATGGAACAGAAAAACATGAAACTTGTCCAATGTTTACACTGTGTCTCAGTTTGCTTTCCTCTCCCTTTCCTGAGTGCAGGCAGTCATGGGAAGTGGCCAGACAAAATGATACTTTTTACATTCAAAGTAAATTCTCTAGTCATCCCTCAGCAACATTAAACATAAGATGAACAATAGATTTCATTTTAATTAGATCCAAAGTAAATCATATGGACAGAATTTTGCAGACAACTGTTTAAAATGCTTTAAGATGGAACAGGAAAATTTATATAACTTGTCTATGACATAGGAATCCATTGTCATTTCCTTCCTAAAGTTTTCTAAGAAGTTTAGAAAAAGGTTTCTCTGGTTTCCTTTAGTGTCTACAAAACAGTTTCATAAGTACAGACTGGTATTGCCTCACTACAAAACTCAAGGAAAAAAAGACAAAGATTTCTGTTGCTAGGACAATTGATGTTTGTTTTTGAATACTGGCAGACTAACAAGGCTACAGCTGCAAAAAATCCACCTTCTATATCAACAGTAGAAATAGATACTAGAACCTCTGTAATGCTTTTTTGAACTTCCCTCCTTGGTGAGTTGTAGTGATTGTAATCAGCTGGGTCCATCCCAATTCTTCTGTGGGGTTCACCTAACAATCACACCAATAACCAATCATTTGAACTTGTCAGGTACCCACCAGGTACTCAGCAGAAGTATCAGTCAGGCACTTTGTCATGAAACTTATACCACAGTGAGAACACAAGTGCTAAACAATATGGGACAGCTGCTTTGGGAATTCAGGGAGGAAAAGAGCCTGAGTTTGCTGGGAGTTTAGTAGAGTGGATTCAGATGCGGGGTGGGGAGTGGGGGGCGGTGGTAGAAAAGAGAGAAATCTGCAGTGGGAGAAAAACTTTCAGAGAAAACCCCCATAAAAACAAGAACACAGAAGATAGATGTTTGAGGCCAACTAGTACTTTAAATATTAAACACTGTTTAACACATCAAGGTGAAGATAAACCATGCCCATCCATGTTTAAAAATTGAAGGCAATATCTAAAAGAGCAAAGGCCGTTCTTGTGACAGGAGAGGCCTACAGAAAGTTTGGAGTCTCACTTTTCACCAGGGTTCCCCCACCTCTGGGCCAAAGACCAGTACCGGCTGGGCCTGTTTGGAACTGGACCACACAGTGGGAGATAAGCTGGAATGTAATGCACTTGAATCATCCTGAAACCATCCCCCACACCCTAGTCCATGGAAAATTGTCTTCCAACGAAACTGGTCCCTGGTGCCAAAAAGGTTGAGGACCAATGTTTTTCATATCCCTATGAAATGGAAAGTAAGCAGGCCATATGCAAATGTCCTGAGTGAAATGGTGATATGATTAGCATCCTTTGAAGCAACTATTAACCTTGGCCACTCATACATCTGTGAAACTCCCTGTCCAGACCACACCAGAACCATGGCATCAGCATCTCTGAGGTGGGACCCAGATAATTCCAAAACAGACAGACACAGCTTTGTTTGTGTAACTTAGCTCAGACTCCTTAGGATAAGTAGGTTGTGATAAAGTACAGTTTGGTTTCTTCATAATGATGGTTCTCAAACTTTAGGGAACATAAGATGCACCTGGGTGCTTGTCAAAATATGGACAGACAAGGTCCATCCCCCAGTATGTTGATTGAGCGGGTCTGAGTGTTGTTTAATAATTTGCATTTTAAACAGCCCCACACCCAGGTGATTCTCCTATGCATGAGTCTATAGTTTGTGCTGCCCTATAAACTGTCTACCAGCCACTGGTTAACTCTAATGCAAGCCATAAACTTCAGTTTCAGTTTTCTAAACCATCAGCTATTGCCATCCACTTTGGAAGAACATCTGAGATGCTTCCATTGCTGTCATAATGTTCTTTCATCCAAAATCCACATGGTGAAGCCCTCATCCCCCAACATGAAGGTGTTTAGAGGTGATTAGGTTGCGAGGAGGTCATGAGGGTGGGTCTGAATGATGAGCTTACCTTCTACAAGAAGAAGACAGATAGGCGGGATCCTGAGGCGAGCTGGACAGCATTGGAGTGAGCAGGACCCAGGCACTCCATCCCAACTCGATGAGCCACAGGAGTCCCAGGCAGCTGTGCAAGGAGAGCCAATATTTTTTCCCCTCTAATATTTTGTTATGACATTTTTATTGCAGACCAAAAGCTGAGAAAACAAGGCAATGAAAACCTTTGTACCCTCCACCTAGATCAAACAATTCTTGGTGTTTTGCCATTTCTGCTCATTTTCTCTTCACATGTGTGCAGATAAGAGCAATATCCTGTAAAACTACAAAATCATTATCACCTGGACTTCTGGTCAAGCTGATGGTGCAGGCAAACACAGCATGCTTCCTTGCATAACCACATCAAAATAACAACTAAGCTATAGAACAACCATCATTCACAACCATCAGAAATTGAGTTGAATGGAAGTCCTGCAATTACGGAATTAAAGAAACTACATCTAGACTGGTAGGAGGGTGAAAATGTTGATTAGACTGGCCCCATACCCATGTGTGGCAAATAAAAATCACAAGGGATCTCTAAAGAGTGAGGTGTCCGAGCCCCACATCAAGCCCCCCAGAACAGGGTTCTGGTGCCAGGAAGAAAAGTCACCATATACTATGGCTGTAAAAACCAGCAGAGACTGAGGCTCTGGAAGACAGAAACTGCTAGACCCCCTGGTAGTTCCTTTTAAAGAGCCCATGCGGAGACATTCTTAGACTCAATCCCTCTGAGCTCCAGCTCAGGGGGCAACAGATTGAAAGGTACCAAAGACATATGGGGAGAAACTGATTTGTCCAGGATCAGGACAAGAGGTAAGGGGTAGCATTGTCCCAACAGAAATGATGGCAGAGAACACTGTCCCTTTTCTGAGCCCTCCCCACACAGAGCCACAGAGCCAGCAGGTGGGCACCATATCTGAGGCTCCATCAACCTGGCTCAGTTTGCCCCACCCTGATGATTTCCTGAGGCCCTGCCCCACCCAACTTTTGGGCCCACCCAAGCTGTTTCCAGTGGCTTTTCCATACAAATGGTTTGTCTTCAGATGTTCCTCAGTTCTCTCAAACTCAAACAAGCAGTATCTGGCTTCAGTGAACCCTGTAATGAGCAACTTCTCATTACGTTGCCCCAGGCCCAGCACTAACAGCAGCCAGCCTTAGTTCACAACTTGGCATAGCACGGGCACCTCCAAGCCCAGCACAAGTAGCCGCCATCTGCAGAACACTCTGTAGCTTATGCTGTGTAACCCTGGACAGAACACAGGTAGTGGACGGCCTTGATGTGCCAACAGCAATCAAGGCTCAACTACAGAAGGAGGGTATACACAGCCCACAAAGTGAATGCACCTCGAATACCCAGCCACTGGACCATACAGGACACTTACTGCATTAGGTCACTTTACAAAGTCTAGGATATGTACCACCTCTAGCTAATACATAGAAACAAACACAGGGAAGCTGCCAAAATGAGGAGACAAAGAAACATGGCCCAGATGAAAGAACAGAACAGATGTCTAGAAAAAAGAACTAAATAAAATGGAGTCAAACAAGCTACTAGATGCAAAGTTCAAAACACTGGCTTTAAGGATGCTCAAGGAACTTAGGAGAAGAATAGACAAACTAAGAGAGAACTTCAACAGCATAAAAAAGAACATGGGAACCATAAAAAAGAACCAGTCAGAAATGAAGGATACACTAACTGAAATGAAGAACAATTTACAGGGAATGAATAGTAGAGTGAATGAAACTGAGAATCAAATCAGTGATTTGGAATATAAGGAAGCAAAAAACACCTAATCAGAACAGCAAGAAGAAAAAGGAATCAAAAAGTGAGGATAGTGTAAGGAGCCTCTGGGACAATTTCAAGCATATCAACATTCATCATGGGGATGCTGGAAGGATAACAGAGAGAGCAAGAAGTTGAAAACCTATTTGAAAAAATAATGACAGAAAACTTCTCTAACTTGATGAAGGAAATAGACACAAGTCCAGGAAGCGACAGAGAGTCCCAAACAAGATGAACCCAAAGAACCCACACCAAGACACTTCATAATTAAAATGCAAAAGGTTAAAGACAAAGAGAGAATCTTAAAAGCAGCATGATAAAGGTAGTTAGTTACCTATGAGGGAGCTACTGTAAGACTCTCAGCTGATTTCTCAAAAGAAACTTTGCAGGCTAAAAGGGATTGGCAAGAAATATTCAAAGTGATGAAAAGCAAGGGCCTACAACCAAAGTTACTCTTCCAGCAAAGCTATCATTTAGAACTAAAGGACAGATAAAGAGCTTCCTAGACAAGGAAAAGATAAAGGAGTTGATCACCACCAAACCAGCTTTATATGAAAGGTAAAGGGTTTCCTTTAAGAAGAAGAAGAAAAATATGAACAATAAAATGGCACTAAATATATATCTATCAACAATTTAATCGAAAAAGCAAAATAAACAAGCAGAATGGAAACAAAATCATAGATACAGAGAACATTTTGATGGTTGCCGGATTGGAGGGGTGTTAGGGGGCTGGGTAAAAAAGGTGAAGAGATTAAGAAACACAAATTTGTTGTTACAGAATAGTCATGGAGATGTAAGTACAGCACAGAAAATAGAGTAACCAAAGAACATGTGTGCTTGACTCATGCACATGGGCAATGGAATTACTGGAGGGAGTTGGGAGGTGTCTGGTGAAGGGGGAGCAAGGAAGAAAAACTGAGACAACTGTAATAACATAATCAATAAAATACAATTTAAAAATAATAATAAAATAGCCCTGGATGTTGTGGCTCAATGGACTGAGTGCCAGCCTACAAACCAAAAGGTTGCTGGTTTAATTCCCAGTCAGGGCACATGCCTGGAATGCAGGCCAGGTCCCCAGTAGGGGGTACGCAAGAGGCAACCACACATTGATGTTTCTCTCCATCTCTCTCCCTCCCTTCCCCCGTCTCTATAAATAAATAAAACCTTTAAAAAAAATAATAAAAATATATAAATAATAAATAAATAAATAAATAAATAAATAAATAAATAAATAAATAAATAAATAAGGACAGTCCAGAGATCTTTCTCTATCTCTGCCATGCAGGACACAGCAAGGCAGCGATCAACTGCAAGATGATCCCACATGAGGAACCAAATCTGCCAGCACCTTGATCTTGGACTTCTCAGCCTACTGAACAATAATAAGTAAATGTCTATTATTCAAGCCACCCATCTATGGTATTTTCTTACAGCAGCCCATGCTGACTAAGACAGGTGTTGCATTTCAAAACTGAGGCCATAGGAGATCCAAGGTGGTGAGGAGTAAGTGGAAGCTACACTAGCCTCCTCCCAGGACCAGTCTGGAATTCCAACTAAATTGTAGAGAAATCGTTGAAAATAACACTAGTTGGAGAGAAGCATGATAACCACAGACAAACAAAAGAAACCACTTCACTACAACCTGAGTGCTAGAAAGTGTGGAGGACTTGCAAGAGGGCTGGCTAGGCTCCCGTGGGTGGCACCTGAAGTTCTGGAGGGATATTTCAGTGGCTGGGGTGTTCCCATTGAGAAGTGTGGGGTCTAAGTCCCAACTTGGGCTATCCAGCTCTCAGCACCAGAGCCATAAAGAAACCTAGATAATATCCAGCTGTGAAAAACAGCAAGGTTTCTGTCCCCCAGGGGGAGATGGCTAGAGACACAGAGAGCCTCTTAAAAGGCCAATGTACAAAATTTTGTTTGCAGCCACTTACCCTGGGCTCCAGCACAGGGAGGACAGAGTGGACTAGAGACACTTGAGGAGAATCTGGGGCAGGAGGCTCTGGGGAGAGAACTGAAGGAACAGCTGCCAGGATCCCTGTGCTGAGTCATGCCCCGAACTGCGGAAGCCATATTTCTTAGGCAAAGCACTCCTCTCCAAGTGGCATCAGCCTAATTGGGAAATAATTGCCCTGCCTACAGGAATTACTCCGCTCCACTCTGTGCTGCTTCTTATTACTGATTACAGATTGATTAGGTTAATGGCTGATTAGTTAAACATCTAAGGAGGAAAATACAAGGAAGCAGCCAAAATGAGAAAACAAAGAAACAGATCCCAAATGAAAGAAAAAGAATTCTCCAGAAGAGGAATTCAATAAAATGGGGTCAAGCAATTTATCAGATAGTGAGCTTAGAGTAATGATTTTAAAGATACTCAACAGCATAAAAAAAGACATAGAAACCATAAAAAAAGACCAGCCAGAAATAAAGAGCACAATATCTGAGATAAATAATACACTGGAAAAAATAAACAGTAGGTTACATGAGGCAGAGGATAGAATCAGTGTTTTTGAAGACAAGGTAGAAAAAAAACACCCAGGCAGAGGTGCAAAAAGAAAAAAGAATTTTAAAAAATGAGGAAAGCTTAAGAAACATTTTGGACAATGTGAAATTTAACAACATTGGCATCATAGGAATACCAGAAGGAGAAGAGAGTGAGCAAAGGATTGAGATCCTTTTTGAAAAAATAATGATCCAAAACTTCCCTAATCTGGTGAAGAAAAAAAATCACACAAGTCCAGAAAGCTGAGAATCCCAAACAAGTGGGACCCAAAGAGACCTACACCAAGGCACATTGTAATTAAAATGACAAGGGTTAAAAACAAGGAGAGAATCCTAAATGCCATAAGAGAAAAGCAGGTAGCTACCTACAAGGGAGCACAAATTAGCCTGGCATCTGATTTCTGAACAGAAATATTTTAGGCCAGGACTTCCGGCCAAGATGGAGGCGTAGGTAGACACCCTGTACCTCCTTGCACAACCAAAAGACGGACAACAACAAATTTTAAAACAAAAAACAACCAGAACTGACAGAAAATCGAACCGTATGGAAGTCCGACAACCAAGAAACTAAGAAACATACATCCAGACCGGTGGGAGGGGCGGAGAGGACTCGCGTGGCGGGGCGGCGGCTGGTGGATCCGGGAGAGGCGCGGCTGGCCGGGAGAGGTGGCGGCTGCGGCCCGGGCGTCCCACTCCCTCGTGAGGATGGACGGGAGGAACGGCTCGGGAGCGGGACGGACCCCACAGCCCAGAGTTCCGGCGCCGGGAGGTGAAGCCTCAAAGCCTCTGATTGAAAACTCCTGTGGGGGTTGAGGCAGCGGCAGCGGGAGAAACTCCCGGCCTCACGGGAGAGCTCGTTGGAGAGACCCACGGGGTCCTGGGGCGTGCGCAGCCCTCCCACCGGGGATCAGCGCCGGAGCCTGCACCAGAGGGGCCCCGTTGGACTGTGAGTGGTGCGGAGGGTGACTGGTGACCGGCAGGGAGCGGAGCAAGGGCCATTGTTCCCTCTCGGACCCCTCCCCCACAAACAGCGTCACAATGCAGCGACGTGGCCGACCCGTCCTGGTGAACACCTAAGGCTCCGCCCCTTACTACGTAACAGGTGCGCCAAGACAACAAAAATGGCCCAAATGAAAGAACAGATCAAAGCTCCAGAAAAAATACAACTAAGCGACGAAGAGATAGCCAACCTATCAGATGCACAGTTCAAAACACTGGTAATCAGGATGCTCACAGACTTGGTTGAATTTGGTCGCAAATTAGACGAACAAAT
>VMDR010028056.1:0-13314 GCA_007922815.1 Macrotus californicus
CTGTCCCCTCCCCCCCTCCCCTCTGGCCATTGTTAGACTGTTCTTAATTTCAGTGTCTCTGGTTATATTTTGTTTGCTTTTTTCTTTTGTTGATTATGTTCCAGTTAAAGGTGAGATCATATGGTATTTGTCCCTCATTGCCTGGCTTATTTCACTTAGCATAATGCTCTCTAGTATTTATTTATTTTTAAAGAGAAAAGAACAGAGGAAGAAAGAGGTAGAGAAACACCAATGTGCAAGAGACCTGTCCCCCAACCCAGGCATGTGCCCTGACTGGTAAACAAACCAGCAACCCTTTGGTTTACAGGCCAGTGCTCAATCCACTGAGCCACACCAGCCAGGGCTATCAGAAAAGTTCTAGTCCCATGTTTAAGGACAAACGTTCCTCAAGTGATTGTACGAAGCAGAAAATGCATGTGGAAACATTAGATATAAAAACATAAGTGAGAGTCACAAGTACAGTCTACTTCTGAAAATATTCAGAAAACCTGGTTTCAAGATAGATACAAAGCTTTGGTTGGGAGGGGTGTTATCTCATTAGCATCCTTATCATGACCTGTCTAGGAGCTAAAGAGGTAGGAAATTTAGTTATTATTAGGGGTGTGTGTGATTTAATAACTTGGCCACATTGTTACACCAGCTGTGCTCTACTAGACTGTAGGAGCTAAAAAAGGGACTTTGCTCCTTGACCAACCTCAGTTGAAAATGGATGTGTATTTAGTCTGACTAAGATGCAATATAATTACCACAGGAGTGATCTACCAGCTGCCAGTGTTTTGAAAAAAAATGTTTCTGCTCTGTTATGTCAAGTCTTAAAATGTGATTACTAAAATTATAACAAAAAGTCAACAATTAAACTTTATTTAACAAATTTCTGATTTATTTTTGCATTTGATATGTTCTTTCCATATTATGATATCCATCTTGGCCAACTGTTGATTTTAATATTTGATTACTCACCTCCAGCCCAAATGTACATGCAATACACCGCCAATGAATTTGACAAAGACTGTTTTCACTTTTGAAGATGCCAGATTATTTTTATTTATAACATTTATGTTCTATATTTTCATATTTAAAATTTATATAATATTCACAGAGAATTGTTTTCTACCGAGAACTTTCAGATACTTTGAGAAGCACTATTAAGATTTATTCTCAAAATTACTCCTTTTGGAGTTAGTATTAGCTTCCATAAAATTTCAGGAAAAACCCTAACCAGATTATGTACACTGACTTCAGAGCTTGTATAGAATCATTTTTTTGTTTCGGCTAAAATAATGTTTTTCCTACCTTTTGTAGACTGTGTGTTTTGTACACAGTCCTGTTTTTACAGGATGCAATGTGGGCAAAAAGTAAAAAATTACCTCAATAGATTTTGAATGAATGGCTTTACTAACTAATATCCAATGCCCACCAATGTGGATAAAGAGAAAGGACGAAGCCCAGAGCACTTTGGAGGGAAAAGGAATGTCTGCACAATGGGCAAGCTGCCTCTGGGTGCACCGTTTGTGCAATGAGCCGGGGACCTCTCCCTGGTCAGGAGCAGGTGCACGTGGACAGCTGCTTTTGTCCATTTTGAAGGCTGTTATTAAAAACAGCTGGAAAATGTCCTGCCTCTCAGGAAAGGAACTGGAAGTGAATGTCTGATGGAAATAAATAAAGCGGAGGGCAAAGGGTATTTGACTAAAGTATGAACCTAGGGAACCTGGCCAGTTTAAACAGGAAGCAGAAAGAAAAAGGAAAGATGAAGCTTCCTGATATGAAGCAAGACTGTTTTACAAAATGAGATTCATTCTCCAAGGGAAAATGGGCTTGGTAGGAAAAGAGCGAGCTGACCCTACATTCAACAGTGTTACTGACCAAGAGGGAGATCAGAAGTCCTGACTATATTTGATGACTTATTGTCAAAGGAGATGTTCAGATGAAAGTCAGTAAAAATGGCTTAGAGAGTTTGCATCTCGTGACGGCGCCGCAGACTGAGTGCACAAAAATCTAGTTTGTTTTACGTGGCCAGTGGGAGGGAGACTATTTGGTCATGCCCTTGCCAATTTGGGGTTGGAGCTCTTTTCTGGGCAAGGTATATTGGCTCTTTCACAGAGGAAAATTAAGTCATTTCGTACTCTACAAAAGAAACCTGAACTTTAGTTTCTTGCTAAGAACCGAACAAGCAAGTGGAATACTTTGAGCTCTGGATTGTGGTACTCCATTGTACTTTCTCTTAACAGCTGTCTTGCAGTGAGTGTTAGCTCAAAATTTGTTTTAGGGGTGATAGTGAGTTTGTGGGAAGTTGCACCAGTAACTTTGCTCAGTTACATGACTGGAATGTAAAAAGGCCAGGGAATTTATGGCACCCAGATGTCAAATGTGAGTGTCATCTTCTTGGTAGCACAGATCTGATGCCATCCCTATCACCCCAAGAGGAAAATCTTCCTTCTCTACAGGGAATATTCCACTGTCAAAGCAGACACAGTCAGAAATGTTAAGAGTGTTTAGTTCCTATAATTTTGGCTTGCCTGGACAAAATATATGCAAGCTTTTGTTGGTTCCAATCACTGTCAGTTTCCCTATCTTTGCTATGGCCATTTTAATTCCATCACTTTTCAAATGCTATGCCTGCCTTTCTTTGAAATAAGTAAAGACAAAGCACATATATAATTCTTGTAAGCAGTCATGAATCCAGAAATGGATGTATATAGATCAGACACTGCCTACCCAAGTGGTAACTTGGGAGGTAGTGGCAGAACTTCTCCCAAACTCCAACCTAATTACGTTGGACAGCTGCTTTATTGTCTGAAATTATATCCATAGGATTCACTGGATGGATGCATACAGGCACAGCAGGTCTCCCCTGGCAGTGAACAATAGCAGGGAGCTTGCTGCAGGGTCTCCCGAAGAAGTTACACATGCACCCCAAGAGAGAACCAGTATTTCCTTGTCTTTCACACAGAGGTCATCACCAAGGAAACTCACAGTCAAGAGAGGAAAAGACCAACACCAATTAAATAAGAGTCATTTGAATGATCCTCTTCTCCCATCTCACTTCTCTGTCCTCAATATGCCAGAAGAAAAAGAGCTTCAGAGAAGAGAGGTGAGGAGGAGACCCTGAATCAGACCTTTTCACTTTCCAATTCCAGCTGCTAGGGGCCAGAAGTCTTGTTAATTGGAAAGAGGCTGGTTCAGGCTGGTGCTCAGTAACTGACAACGACAAGAAAGCCTTGGGATTTCTCCCAAGAGATCACTAAGGAATAGAAATGGAAAATTCTGCATCCAGAGAGGTGTAAATCTGCATTTCGTTATTTACTGAGTTAAGCTGATAAATCTAGACATCATATCAGAGGTAACTTTTATTTCTTCACAATTACCCCTCAGATCTCCATTATCTAATTATGAAAGTAAGCACTGCTTCTAAATCTGAGACCCAAGATGACTAGAGGTGAACTTTAAGAAAATCAAGAAGTCATGTCTTAATTACACCAACGGTCTTAAACTATAGCTGGCATGCACTGTTTAAACCTGTTTCTTTCCATTCCATGTGCTGCTCACCGTAAAATGATTTGTTCTCTCGCCCTGGGAATATGAGGACATAAGCAGTAGAGAAATCCTGAATGAACCTTGGTTTGAATATAAGCTCTATATTAGCCACAGGAGATTGGCCAAAATAACTAGCTTCACTGTGCCTCAGTTTCCCCACCTATAAAATGTAGACAATAATATTTACCTCATTGTAATATATAAAGATTAAATAAGAGAAGTTATGCATATCATTTAGAACAGTGCCTGGGACACACGGGGAGGCAATATTAGCATACAATAGTTAAGGGTGCTCCTTTGGGAGCCAGAGTCTTAAACTTACTAGCTTAGTGACATAGGGCAAAGTATCTATCACTCTGTGTCACACTTTCTTCATCTGTAGAAGTGAGACAATAATGCACCTCCCATGTCAGTTGGACCAAATTAAACATTTAAAATACCTATAAGAGTATCACACTCAATAAAAGTTAGCTGTTATTACTCAATACCAAATCAACAGTCAATATTAATGTTATTAAAATTTGGATAATTTTATTTTGTGAGGAAATATGTGTCTTTAAAAAATAGAAGGAAAATAAAATCTTCATAAAAATGGCACTACTCCCCAGGACTTCCACTTCTCCGTGTCTGTCTAGCCTCGCCTCTAAACGTGGGGGAGTCACCAAGCTTAACTCCAGAGGGCAAGAAGGCCAGCTGCTCTGTGGAGCCGCTTCCCCTCCTCTCTCTATTTGCTGCCGCCCAAAGGTGCTTCTTTCGGAGCTTTCAGAGGAACAATATTGCAGACCAAAGGACTAGAACAATTCTGCCCTGTGGGAATGACACGCTCTCGAGCATTCTGGCTTTCGTCTTAGTTGTGGACCCATTTCAACTTTTCCAGCTCATTTAGCCAATTCCAGGCTCACCCTTCCTCCTGGTCACTGACCACAAACCCCATCGATCCGAGGCTAGTGGTGAGAATGCTTCATCCTGCAGCTGTTGCTCAGCCAAAGGTTTTCTGCCAGAACAAAAACAACTGATGATAGATAACAGGCTGACAGTGTCCCTGCCCAGGCCACAACCTGCAGTCAGATGACTACGTCAGGCCCTTTTGAAGGAAGTCACACAATGCAGGTTTGGGACCTAAAGGTACAGCATGTGCCTCGGTACAAGTGAGTAATTTATACACAAAGGAAGAAAATTTCATCCTATTGCTAGACAAAACTAAAAATAAAAATTCTATAATGAAACAATCGTCTTTAATGCAAGAAATTAATCTGAGATTATAACTCAGAAAAACTAGTTTTGTATGTGCCACATGATCAACACATGCACAGCAAATCCCTAGCAGGTATGTGTGGACCAACATAGTAATAGTGACGTGTCAGGTCTCAGCGTAGCAAACTAGAAATTCTTTCTCTAGTTTCAATTTCTGTATTTTCTAAAATGGGCAATTCTTTTGTAACAGAACATTAAGTTCAATTAACGTCGGTAGTGATGATCAGTCTCCAAGATGCTTCTCAATAATCCCCACCCCCTTGCATTGACATTCTTGTGTAATTGGTCCACTCTTACACTGTGCCAGGGTTGGCACACGTGACCATGGCATATGGCAGAGGCAGATCACTTCAAGGTTAGGTTATAACAGACTGTGGCTTCTGTCTTGGGTTCATTCTCTCTCTCTTCCTCATCACTGGCTCTGAGGGAAGTCATCACCATGACCTACTTGGTGAGGAATGAGGCCTCCAGCTGAGAGCCAGTAAAAAGCTGAGGTCTGTCAACAAAGTGATGAGGGAGACTGGGAGCAGATCCTCCAGCTGCAGTGGAGCCTGCAGACATTGCAGCTCCCGCCAAAAGTTCACCTGCAACCTCAGGAGAGACCTTGAGCCAGAACCAGCTAGATCCCTCACCTTCTCACATTTTTGACCCTGGGAAACTAGACGATAACAAATATTTGTTATTTTAAGCTGTAACATTTGGGGGTAATTTATTACTCAGTAATAGTTAGCTAATTTTTTTCTGCAATATTGAAGACAAAGACAAATAACCAGATAGAGAAAGTATCTTTTTTCTTTAAGATTGCTTCTACATTTTTCTCTGGTTGGGAGTGAGGGAGGGTTTAAACGTTATTAAGCTTTAGCCACAAAGACTCCAGGTTTGGAATAATTTTTCCACACTGAAAAATCTGATTGCTATGAGGACTCTAGAACTCTTTCTTTGTTTATGTTCCTGTCTGTGAAGTGGGAATATTTTCCATTACAGATTACATTTGACTGAAAGAAAAGCCTGAGTTTAAGTGAATATAAACATGGGGAAAAACCCCAAAGGTGAAAATAATTTTGTATCAACTTAGGAATTTTATAAAAATTGCCTATGGCTATAATTTTATTGAAAACTGGGCCAACGGAGTAAATCCAAACTGAAAGCATTAAGTTATTACTTCCCTGGTCTGAGTACAGGGACACCATTCCATACCCAGAAGGGCCTCCAGGCTCTCTGCTGCCTGAACTGTACACGCGAGCACAGCATCTTACACGGCCCCGATATTTTACCAAAACTTGTCCAGAAGGCAAAGGCAACTTTTTAATGATAGTTATTTCCTCAGGGAGATAATAGAAATAATCATCTAATTCTTCCCTTGGCTCTACCCTTGATACCTTTCCAAGTGGGCCCCAGTTTCCTGTTAAAGCAGACAACAGATGAGATGATTTGGGCTTTTCCATGTGTTGCTTCTTGTTTGGCCATTTCCAGCTCCTTCTTGTCTTGGGAAATATAACTAAATGAATAAATAAATAAACGGAATGTACATCAATCTGGAATGACCAAATCTTTCTGTCTTTGAATCACTGAACATATCTGGATGTAAGCAGAAGGCCCGGAGCAATCCTCATCAGAGGGCTGTGCAAGTGCATGCCCACCCTCAGCGTCACTCACATCGGCAGCATCAGAGCCATTGCCAGTGACCTGTCAGAATTTCATCTGTCAAGGCCTACAGCAAAGCATAAGCTTCTCAAATCTTTCTCTAAATGCTTCATTTTTTTTTACTTTTCCCTCCAATTATTTTATCAATCCATTTTTACACTATTCTTTTATTGTCTTTTATTAGTGTTGTCTATATATGTCTATTACACAGAGATGGATTTGCCAGTAATTGTGCTGGACACCAGGAATGCAATGATAAAAGATGTGATTCCCCATAAAGAGCTATGAAGACCCTGCAGGGACCCTCACCATCCTGGGAAAACAACCCTCTCCTTCCCTATCCTTTTCATTACCAGTGACTGCAACACATTTCAAAATATTGTCTGTCTCACCCCTGTAATAGCCAAAGAAATCAGTACCTAGTAGATTATAATCAGAACCCATTATTCTCTATTATTGCTCCTTGTAGGAAATCACGCAGACTAACCTCAACACATTTATAAACTTCTTTCTTAGACACAAAAACTCCTGGTTTTCCAGATCTGTATCTCACTCAGCCACCCACCACAGCACCCTTCCACTTTCACTGGGCCCTCCAGGATGGCATCTATATAAAAGCTTGCATCCACCGGTTCCCTAATGTTCCTGTAACTTTCTTGCTCCCACTGAAACTATGCGATGCCATGAGGCTATTATCTTCCCTACAGATCTTGAAGGTGGAGAATGTTCTCCCTCTTTCCACGTTAACACTAGGAGCAAGTGGGTGTGGCAGCCTCCTGGTACCCCATCATGGCTTCCAAATCAATGTTCCTCTCCTCACTATAAAAATTTATGAAAGGTGAAAGATTTATACAATCTCAAGAGAAACCAGAGTCAAGGAGGTAAAAGACCTGTCCTCAGAAAACTACACAACACTGAAGAAAGAAATTAAGAAAGACACAAATAAATGCATGCATATATCGTGTTCATGGATTACAAGAATGAACATCATCAAAATGTCCATACTACCCAAAGCAATTTATAGATTCAATGCACTCCCTATTAAAACACCAATGACATATTTCACAGACATAGAACAAATATTTCAAAACTTTATATGAAACCGTAAATGACCCCAAATAACCACAGCAATTTTGAGAAAGAAAGAAAACAGGAGGGATCATAATTCCTGATATCAAACTGTATTACAAGGCCACAGTAATCAAAACAGTCTGGTACTGGCATAAGAACAGACACATAGACCAATGGAACAGAATAGAGAGCCCAGAAATAAACCCAAGTCTCTATGGTCAATTAATATTTAACAGAGGGGGCAGAAGCATAAAATGGAGTAAAAATAATCTCTTCAACAAATGGTGTTGGGAGATCTGGACAGCTGCATGCAAAAAAATGAAACTTGATCACCGACTTACACCGTACACAAAAATAAACTCAGGGTGGATAAAAGACTTAAATATAAGTCATGATGCCATAAAAGTCCTAGAGGAGAACATAGGCAGGGAAATTTTGATATTCTATGCAGCAATATTTTTACCAATATGTCCCCTGGAACAAAGGACATAGAGGAAAGAATAAACAAATGGGATTTCATCAAATTTAAAAGCTTCTGCACAGCTAAAAAAAAAGCAAAATGAGAAGGGAACCAACTATATGGGAAAATATATTTATCAATGATACCTTGGACAAGGGTTTGAGCTCCAAAATTTATAAAGAATTCACATGACTCCACTCCAAGAACACAAGTAATCCAATTAAAAAATGGGCAAAGGACCTGAATAGACACTTCTCCAAGGAGGGCATACAGAGGGCCCAGAGACATATGAAAGGATGCTCTGTATCACTAGCCATCAGAGAGATGCAAATTAAAATCACAATGAGATACCACTTCACACTGGTCAGAATGGCCATCATAAACAAATCAACAAACAAGTGTTGGAGAGGATGAGGAGAAAAGGGAACCCTAGTGCACTGTTGGTGGGAATGCAGACTGGTACAACCTCTGTGGAAAACAGTATGGAATTTCCTCAGAAAACTAAAAATGGAACTGCCTTTTGACCTGGCAATTCCACTGCTGGGATTATACCCTAAGAATCCTGAAACATCAATTCCAAAGAAGCTATGCACCCCAGTGTTCATAGCAGCACAATATACAATAGCCAAGTGCTGGAAGCAACCTAAGTGCCCATCAGTAAATGAGTGGATCAAAAAACTGTGGTACATTTACATAATGGAATAGTATGTAGCAGAAAGAAGGAAGGAGCTCCTACCCTTCATGATAACATGGATGAATCTGGAGAGCATTGTACTAAGTAAAATAAGCCAGGCGGTGAAAGACAAATAACATATGATCTCACCTATAAGTGGAAACTAATCAACAAAACAAACAATCAAGCAAAATATAATCAGAGACATTAAAAAGAAGAACAAACTGACAGTACCCAGAGGGGAAGGAGAAGGGGGATAATGGGGGAGAGAAGGGGAAGGGCCATCAAGGAACATGTATAAAGGACCCATGGACCAAGACAATGGAGTTGGGGAGGATTCAGTGCAGGAATTGTGGGTAGCTGGGGCGGGGGAGAGTGCTGGGGGAAAATGGGGACAACTATAGTTGAACAACAATAAAAATTAAATAAATAAATGAATGAATAAAAACTACTTGAAACATAAGCCGTCATTATATCAACTTTCATTTTTACAGGTATCTGCCATCTACCTGGTCATTCTCTATATTCACTGAAATTTTTAGCCCTGGCTTCAAGTGCTTATTCCTACACAATCCCTGTTATTGTTCATGATGAGTTTAACATCCATATAGATGATTCATCTAAATTTCTAGTGTTTCAAGTTCTCAATTCTTTTTACATTAATGTCTTACACTTCACTTTCTGCCACTTACTCTCATGGCCATCACCTAGACAAGAGGGTCAGCAAACTATGGCCCATGGCTAAGTTTAACCCACTGCCTGTTTTTGGACAGCCTCCAAACTAAGGTTGGATTATATATATTTTAATTGAAACACATCCATGTTCATTTATTTATACACTGTCTGTGACTCTTCTTCCTTAACATGGCAGAGTGAGTAATTGAGACCAAGGCCCTAAGGCCTGCAAAAGTGAAAGTATTTACAATCTGACCCTTTGCTTAAAAGCTCACTGACCTGTACCCTGGAGCTCCTCATTACCAAAAACTGCAACACAAAATCTCAGTTTCAAAAGTCCCCTTCTCTGGTTTGCTAGAACAATCTTTAACCACCCATTCTTTGACTCTCTCATCTTGTTTTCCTACCTCACTAGTCTCATTCCCCAGGATAGATTCCATAATTCATCGGTACATTTACTCCCTTGCACATAACCTCAACTTCCATGGTCCTCTTTTTTTGTCTACAATTCGAGCCTGTTATGGCTACAACCACACCCCTGGCTAAGTCCAACTGTTTGCCTATTCTATGCCTGCCGCTGAGGAGCTGAATGTGGCTGCAGAAAAGCGCACAGCCATGCGGCAAGCTAGTTTATGACAATGTGATGCTTTTAAGGATATGGTAAAAAGTGGGAGGAGTTGGAATGTATAATGTTAGAGGAAAAAGTAGGAGGAATTGGAATATATAATGTTTAGAGACAAAAAAGAACCAAGTTAAAGGCTGATGTAAGTCTTTATAATTCTGGCCAGCCCAGGTGGAACTAAATGGGCATCTACAAATGACGGGGTCTCATTCACGCCAAGAGCAGGGCCGGTGCCTCTCCAATGTAAGAACTGGTTTTCCCCCCATAAGTTTGGGTTTATATTTACTTTCAGAGAAAAAATATATTTGTTCTCGGGAAATGTGCTGTCTTAAATAGGCGAACTGGTAAAGAAACTGGGGAACTGACGGAAGCATCAAAAAAAACTACAGAATCCTTGCCAGCCCTGCTGCCGCCATGGCTGGTCAAACCAACAGTGTGAGCCCCAGTGATGGCCAGGGTAACACAGGGCTCCACAAAATGGACCAACCAGAGGACTCAGGTCAGGGCATTTCATATGTAGATGAGATGCAAGACACAAGGTTTTTATTCCTCATAAAAATGATTGACTTTTCCTGCATTGGGTAGAGTTATGAACTGAATCGTGTTCTCCAAATTCGTATGTTGAAGCCCTAACCCCTAATGTCACCATTTTGGAGATAGAGCCTTTAAAAAGGCAATGAAGTTCAAATGAGGTCATAAGGGCAGGGCCCTAATCCAATATGACTGGTGTTGTTATAAGAGGAAGAGACATCAGGGATGCTTGTGCACAGATCAAAGGCCATGTGAGGTCAGAGCAAGAAGGTGTCCCTCTGTAAGCCAAGGAGAGAGGCCTCAGGGGAATCCAAACCTGTCAACATTTTGATCTTGGACTTTTAACCTCCAGAACTGTGAGAAAATAAATTTTTGTTGTTTAAGCCCCCAAGTATGTGGTATTTTGTTATGGCTGCCACGGCAGGCTAACACAGGAAGCAAAGTGGACTTTCAGACTGAAACACTTGAAGGAGGGTGCTTGGGAGGTGTAGGTGCACACCTGATGGTGGAGGAGACCATTTTTGATAGCAGGAAAGAGTTCACAAAGAAAAACATTATGTTAGTAAGTTTTCCCCGACCTAAGCCAGCCTCCTCTGAATAGATGATAGTTAAAAATTTACTTCATAGTTGTAAATCTACTGATGTAGCTGAAAGACTCAAAGGAATAAAAGAAAACCTATAAGAACCTGCACAGGTATGGGAGTGCAAGCAACTGGAACTGGGAATTTATTATGCTACCCTCTCATCTCTGCTCCACCCAGCAGGTCTAGTTCATTGCCCACAATGTGGACAATTTCATCTACAGGTAAGGTGGGATGGGGAAGACAAATCCTGGATCTGTATTTGCTCTGTGTTCACCTTCTCCCAGCTTAGTGATCAAGAGAAGACTGAACTTCTCTCTTCCCTCTTGGTCACATAAGATCCCAGGGAAGAAACTGAGTCACCCTGATCACACACCCTTAGATAAACAACTCCAGTTTGGGGGATGAAGTGCTAGGATTAGTCAGCATGGGTGCTACAACTAATTGTAACTAGGTGTTTTCAGCACTTTGGTGGCTGAAAGGGGTCTGGATGGGCAGAATAGTCTATGGGCATTACTACAATAACTACCAAAGTGGTTAAGGAAGATAACCCAGAAGGGAGGGTGAGGGTACGTGGTGCTCCTACCAGAAAAAGGGGAAAGGATTAATGACAGACCCTACCCTCCAAAAGACAGACATGAACCCTAGTTTCTTCATGCAGATCCAGATTTTCAGGTGCTTTTCCCTTGTGCATTGAAGGGAGAATGTAAGATAGAGAGAATTTTAAGTTACAATAACAATGGAACAAACACGACAAGTATGAGAGGCCTGCTTAAACTTCCTAAGATCCATTGGTTCCCTATATAAGGTGATACTAAGCAGTGTTCAGCTATTACTTGACTTCTGCCAAAGGTGTTATTTACTTGAATGTCCTTAAACTACTGGAGCCCTTCATTGGCATGTCTCCCTTGGTCTTAGGGGCACACTAGGGTTCAATCTGTGTAGGCAGGACGGGATGAAAATTTTGAAGGAGGGGAGATGCCCTAACCCTTTTCCACAATGACTGTTCAAGCAGAAATCAACACTCTTTAAGGGCATCCTATTACTTCATTAGGCACATTAAGGGCAATTTTCATTCTCATCACTAACAGGAATACTGAAAAGCAATCAAACATAACTTTCAGACAACTTTTCCTGGAAATTCACAAATATCATATATATTTTCTTGCAAAATGTATAATCTATCAACTTTCAACTGCGAATAGCCACACAGAGCCTTGCCTCGCCCTACTGAAGAACATCAACCATAGTCTATCAATGCACTTCGCCCCTGAAGGAAGGAAGAACTGCCACTTAAGAATGTCAAGTCTGCTGACCATGAAGGATTTGCTGTGATTCCCTTTTGAAATGGCCTTTATCCTTTAGAAAAGAAACCCTCATATGCCTGTGCAATGTAATGGGACTGTATAGAGAGCTTAGCAAAAGAGGAGACCTGTTTCCTTCCTTTTCCCCCTCCTAACTCCAGAGCGCCAGCTGAAGGGGCATGGTATGCAGTAGCGGAGGGCAGTCACTGCGAACTGCCCATCACAGAGAAGCCAGTGATGCTGCAAAGTCATCTGTGAAGGGCACATGTCAGAGAGCTCACATCTAAGTGTCAGTAAGCTTAACCACGATAAACTAGAGGAAATAAGCACCTTAAAAAGGGAAGACAGAGGTCTTGACAACACTTACAAGAATTATAGAGACATCCAGCCAAGATGGAGGCATAGGTAGACACACTGTGCCTCCTCGCACAACCAAAAGAAGGACAACAACAAATTTTAAAACAAAAAACAACCAGAACTGACAGAAAATTGAACCGTATGGAAGTCTGACAACCAAGAAATTAAGAAACATACATCCAGACCGGTAGGAGGGGCGGAGAGGACTCAAGTGGCAGGGCGGTGGCTGCTGGATCCGGGAAAGGCGCAGCTGGCCAGGAGAAGTGGTGGCTGCGGACCAGGCATCCCACTCCCTCGTGAGGATAAACCAGGAGGAACAACTGGAGAGTGAGACAGACCCCGCAACCCAGAGTTCGGCTCGGGGGGGGAAAAGCCTCAAAGCCTCTGATTGAAAACTCCTATGGGGGTTGAGGCGGTGGCAGTGGGAGAAACTCCCGGACTCACTGGAGAGCTCATTGGAGAGACCCACAGGGTCCTGGAGCATACACAGCCCTCCCACCGGGGATCAGCACCGGAGCCAGCACCAGAGGGGCCCGGTTGGACTGTGGGTAGTGCGGAAAGTGACTGGTAACCGGCAGGGAGCGGAGCAGCCAACATTTTTCCCTCTC